>CAJQZJ010031795.1:6257229-6287820 GCA_907164525.1 Lophiomys imhausi | reverse complement strand
GAGAGAGAGAGAGAGAGAGAGAGAGAGAGAGAGAGAGAGAGAGAGAGTTTCCCTGGATAACAGTCCTGCTCAAGTTAACAGGAAGCTCTCAAACATGTCTGCAGCTCTGTGTTTGTCAACTGGCTTCCATGATACCCCACTTTCTCAAGAATGGGGTTCCCAAGTTTTCATTGTCTTGGGAAGGAAATACAGAGATGAGCAAGGCCAGGCAGGGAATGGCAGAGCTCCCCAGGCAGGGATCTATAGTAAAAAGGTGGATCCCACTCTCGGTACCAACACCCACTGCCTTGCTGAAGGGGATCAGTCAGATCTTTGAGCTGACGCAGACATCCACCACCAGAGGGTGCCAGAGTGCAACTAGGACCTCTGGAAAGGCACAGAGGCTGGGGGCTTCAGACAATTAAATGGAGGTTTGTTTGATTTTTTCCATTTTAAAAAAAAATCTCACTTATATTACAGTAAGGTGCTAATACATCTTAAAAACTAGGTAATTTCGGTTTAATATTTTGAGATTCTTTCCATTCCAAATTCCACATAAAGAAAGGCAAGAATAAACAAGGTTTCGTTAGAATTACTGTTAACTTTACAGGCCTGAGGTTCTACATTTCTCACCTGAGCCTGGGCAGGGCTGATGTCCAGATGTGTTTTGTTAAAGCATGGCAGATGAAAGAATGGACAGTGACAGAAACACAGGAGTGCAGCACTTGCTTAGTTCACCTCCCACTTGCACGGAAACCAAGGAACTGCTGGAGCCCTTGGTCCCAGACAAACATCCTAAATCCCCAAAGCAGTGAGTGGCTTGGTCACCACGTGCTGCCCCCCCCCCCCCCCCCCCCCCCCACACCCCCCCGCCGCCCCCCCCCCCCCCCACCCACCCCCCCCCCCCCCCCGGGGGGGGGGGGGGCGCCCCCCCCCCCCCCCCCCCCCCCCCCCCCCCCGCCGCACTGGGCTCTGGGCACACAGCAGAGCACTCTCACAATCTAGCAATGCAAGGGGAGGCTTGGACAAGACTGAGATCCCAGCTGGATAGCAAGGGAAGGTCTTCATGCTTATGCCCAGGAGGGTGTTTGACTAGTGTAAGACGCCTGTGTGGGGCGGATGGGAAGCAGACAGAAAGGAGGAGACCTAGAAGGACGGTGCATTTCCAGGCCTCACAGCTTCACTTATAGAGTGACAAGGACCCTGGGACTTTGTCAGCCCGCAGAAGCCCCAATGAGAGTCTCCTTGGGTGTGGAGTCTTGGTATATCTCTTCGACACATTACCTGGAGGACTGTGGAAAAAGCTGTCCACACCAACACTAATGCATCCCTCAAAGGCCTCTCAGGAGGATGGAGACAGCACCCAGGGCAGCCCAGCTGCCTCTGCAGGTCTGCTCCCCTACCCATGAAAGCCCTGCAAGAGCACCCCCAGGAAACCACAGCACCCCATCCAGTATAACCAGACTGCAGTGCACAGATAGGTACCAAGCTCAGCCCAGGAAATCCAGGGAGTCTTTTCTGCCTGTTCAGCTGCCCTGCCCTTCTGGCCCATCAGCTTAGCATTCTCTTCCAGCAGCTGCAGGGGCTCAGCTTGGCAGGGTCAATCCCCCGGGCCTGAGTCCAGTTCCTTTCCTCTGCTGTGATCCCTGCAGCTGCGCTGAAGGGCTGAAAATGGCCATTGTTCCCTGTTCCCCTAGAGACACTTCCCCTTTTCCCTGGTCTGGCAAAGAATTGTGGTGGCAATTTTAGAGTTGTGTGGACAGAGGGCACTGTCTCAGCAGAGGCCAGAGCTGTGTGTGATGCCTCGGGCTTCTGCTCTCAGGGTCACCCCTTCTCTCAAGAAAATAACCAGCCTGGAGACAAGCTACTGTATGACAGCAATGGTGCCAAGAGAGCAGATTATGGGCTGGCCGGCAAGGCTGTGCTCTTCTGTAGGAAGTGTGGGAGAGGACAGAAAGTCAGAGAGTGTTTAGGGGAACAGGGTCACCAGTTCTGCCTTCAATGAGCCCTGAGACTCAGAGCAAGTCATGCTGCCCTGTGAGTATCAGTGTACTCTGCAAGAGGACCCGGACTGTGGCCTCTCGCTCGCCTGCCTTGTTAATGCGCAATCAGTCCTCCTAAAAGCATCGCTACCTCTCACCAGGCCTTTAATCCCAGCACTCAGGAGGCAGAGGCAGGCAGATCTCTGTGAGTTCAAGGCCAGTCTGGTTTACATGGTGAGACCTTGTCTCAAAAAATAATTTCTATTTCCTCCACTGACGTAGAGCAGTTAAAAGGAAAAAAAAAAACAAAAAAAAAAAAAAACAGAAGCAAGACTCGCTTTAGCTTCCAACTGCTGTCATTACAAGGCCTGGTGACAAAAGCAGGGAGAAAGACTATGTGCCCAAGAACTCCGGAAAGATGGAGGTTGTGCAGAAGAAGCAGTATGGCAGTGTCCCCAGACCCTCCCCAGTCTGTCACAACTCTGTTCAGCTATCTGTACTGCAGCCAAGTTCTCTCCTCATGGAAGGGAATATGGTGGAGAAAACGTCATCACCAGCTGACCTGATCCTGTCCTTCCATCCCCAACAGCCACTTGATGAGAGACAGTCCAGGAATCTGGGGTGCACCTGGCTCCTGGTACCTGCAGAGGCTACGATTCTTTCCTGATTCAACCCCCAAGGAAGGTGCTCAATGGGGAAAGACAGGATTGTGAACAGAATGACTTTGAACTGTGAATTCACACAGATAGATGGGAAGCAGAGTCTGCAGCAGTAATACACAAGGACAATTACAGCCCATTCTTGTTTTTGTTTTGTTCTGATACAAAGTCTTGTTATGTAGCCCAGGCTGGGCTCATTGGCAGCAACCCTCTGTGCTTCTGCCTTCCTGGTACGAGGATCACAGGCACCTACCCCCATGCCAGGCTCCATTCTTGATTTTTTTTTTTTTAAAGGAAGGAAAGGGCCTGGTGGTAGAGCATTAGCCTAGAACATCTCCAGTACTACAAAACAAAACAAAATGAAAAGGCAAACACCTCCTTTCAGTTGTGAAGTTTTCCTCCTTGAAAGAGCTACACAGTTCTCCTAAGGTGGTTACTGGGACCATTTCAGTGTGATGTTGCCACTAGTTTCACAGAGGCTGTGCCCAACAGCCTGACCACAGGTAACTTAGGTGCTATAGTAGCGGCCTCCAGCTCTTTACTTTCTCCATGGTGGTCATAGCTGGCCATGATAAATGCATTCCTCTGGTTCCTTTCCCATTTGGTTCCTCCCTTTAGCGCCTAGCCCAGACACCATGGTGCACAAGACTGGCTTGGTGGCTGCTGTAGACCACATGCTTTACCCAATCCCTGACAAAGCAGATTCAAAAACGCACAAGCACACGTGCACACACACACACACAGACAGAAGACAACACTAACTGTGGGATGGCCAGCTGTTCCTGGATCTGCAGCTGAAGTCCTAGTTGTAACTCAAAGGAGACTCGGTTTCTAGAGCTTGGCCCTGTCTTGTGTCTGTGTCCTCGTCTGGAAACACCAGAGAGGAACTGGGGAAGGTGTTGTCATACAACAGAGAACATTGGTTTTTTACTGTGAAAGAACCATGGAGAGCATCGCAAGCCCCTGAAGATTCTCCTATACTAAAAGCTGAACCCGCTTTCCACAATGCAGATGGCCCCAGAGTGCACCCAGAGACACTCTGCGGGCACAGGGCAGGGTCTTACCACAGGTGGGCACGTCTTCCTCCGCTGATGAGGTCTGCTCATCTGTGGATGGCTTCTTCTTTCCCAGACCAATGATCTTGGTGATTTTCTTCCCAGTGACCCTAGACACAGTTCCCTTGGCCTCTGACTTGGAGGTTTTCTTCCTCTTCACTGTCAACATAAAAGTGTGTCTCAACCATTCATGTTAAGTGAGAAAAACCACAGCATTGATCACCAGGCATTTCTTCCTCCCCAAACTTGCTCATCACTCACATGAGCACCTGTGATGAGCCAGCTGGGGCTCCAGATGTTGGGGTCACAGAAGGATATGGCTGCACTCAGGAAGCCTGTACTCCTCGGAGGATCAGGCATGTACAGACTCATGTGCGTTACCAGACCTACATGATGTAGTCATGGCAACAAAGGATGGCAAACGAAGGCCAGAATCATATGGAGATATGAATTACTGGGAGAATGGCTGAATGGTTAGACAGAGCCTGCCCAGAGTGGACGTTTGCTCAGACATAAGGAATGATGGGTTCTGCCTGTCTCAGAGGGAGCAACTCCCAGGCAGTAGGATAACTTGACACATACCATCAGTATGGGGAAGATGGAGGGGCCCAAGGAACCAAGGGGAGCTGGTGCCACCGCAGCAGCAGCCTAGCTGACGAGGGGCGGGTCTTCAAGGAGGGAAGGGCAAAGTGGGTTCTCGACAGGGGTCTCTCTTGTCTGTTTGGACACTGCTCTGACCTTCTCTGTGCAGGGTTCTCAGACCAGAGGCCTTCCTTTCAAGCCATCATCTCCTATTTGGCCAGGATAGTGATGGCTAGGAACAAACTGTCAACATATAAATCTAGAAGCATTTTGTACAAAAAGAAGCTTTGGCTTCCCCTCCAAAACCAGAAGACCTGGAAATCCTGCACTCCCATGTGCAGCATCTTGGTGCAGAGTCCTTGCAGGGTGACAATGGCTCCAAGTTCTGACATGCAGCAGTTCTCATCTTTCCAACCATGTCATGGATGGAAGCTGATTGGCAGCGGTGCCCTGTATCTGCCCCTACTCAGCCATGTGTAGCCCTCTCCTACCCTCAGACTTCATCCATGAATCCAGCTGAATCACAGGAATGAGGTTCAGAGAAGTGAGAATGGATGTGTAAAGACACATTCAGAGCTGAGGGCCCTGATCCTTCCACACAAGAACAGCTCTGGGCAAAGGTTAGTAAGGGTGCCACCTGCTGGAGCCAGGGTGCAAGGCCCTTTCCCGAAAGTGTCCTCCACTGGGACACAGCCTTGCTGGGCGGCAGTTCTGCACTTAGACAATACAGCATTACCTCTCTTGCTATACACACCTAGTACAACCTTCCAACCTTGTGGAAGCCTTTTAGGTAACACAAACCCTTTCAGAATGCAATGGGTATCCAGGCTCCCCTCTCCTTTTTCAGAAACAAATGAACCCCAGCGTATCACATAGAATCATATCAGAGACAGAACATCCAGGGCCATGTGATAAGCTATGGAACAATTCCCCAACAACTCCTCTGAACAAATGTGATAACTCACAAGCATCCCTCTCCAATCATCTCTGGTGAAGAGAAGGAAACAATCCCTGTTTCTATTTCCACCCTGCCCCACCCCATAATATCAGTGAAAACCTTGCCTCCCCTCAGTGTAAAAGCAAGTAGCAGTGTCTGAGGAAAGAGGTGCCATACTGTAGCTAAAAGATAAAGCTGTGACGAATTTGAGGGCAAACATAACATTCTATACTGAATGGTCCTGCTCCAGCCCCACAATTGTGACCCCAGGAATGACTGTATTTGGAGGCAGGAGTTCTAATAAAGAAGGTTAAATGAGGCCACATGGTGTGAATGATTGATTCAAAAAGTGGTGCCCTTTTATAGACTGTGTGTGCACAGAACATGTGAGGACACAAGCCAGGAAGAAAGGCCCCCAGGGGCCAACCCTGTCTGTGGCCTTGATCTTGACCTTTTGCTGTTTGCACCCCAGCCTGTAGAATGTGTTATAACAGACATTTTTAAACTTATTTTAAGTAAACCAGATCAGAGCCTCCTGAGGTCTTAGAGAAAGTACTCATGGGATGTCTGTGTACCCTCTTTTCCATGCTCTTAGACACATATCTACTTAATGAGTAATGAGAACCTATTCAAGACCTTCGCGGGAAGACCCAGATCTTCCCCCTCCACCAGACAAAAGCCTGGGGCCAGAGAGCTGGGTCATTTCTACTTCAATCCAGCCAAGGCACAGTGGGTGGAAGTGAAAGTATTTGGCTCCATCAGCGGCTCACCAGGAACCCACAGATGAGCTTCACTGCTTCCCACTTAAGGCAAGCTGGAAGTGAGGTGACAGGTGACACTCTCCCCAAGGCTCTGCCCCAAGGTAACCCTCACACTTGGGCAGCAGGACTCGGTGAGAGGAGGATTCTGACTCAGCATAACTGAAACCAGTTATAGCCTAGGTCATCCTTGGAAGAAAGGTCCCTATGCAAGTACATGACAGAAGAGCCATCAAGGACACTTTAAGGGTATTCAGTGGGAAAGGATCAGGATTTAGCACATTATCAAATTCAAAAGTCAATAGAGAACTCTCAGGTCAGTGAGGTTACATGGCAGAACAATGGAAGGGTTCAAAAGAACACAGATGGCCAAGACCAATGCCCTAGTGACAGATCAGAAAGGAAGCATTACATATTTCAGTGTGTGAATGTCACAAACCTAGGCAGCTTGCTTTCTCCTACCAGAGGTGGAAATGAAATGGTTTTCTGTCTAGTCTAGGGGAAGTGAGGGAGGGAGAGGTGACATCATCAGACCTGTGGTTTAACAAGTCCACCCACAGACACCTGCATTGAGGACAGTGTCTCAAAGGCACACAGCGCTGGCTGGGGGCAGTGAGTTTCTACAGTCTAGGACTTCCGGCATCTTTCCTCACATCTGCTATAGGATGGTCACTGACTCCTTAGTGTCTATACAAGCATTCGGAAGAAATGGGTGTCTCAGAGGAGACTTTGATCACTGCCTTCTCCTGTGAGAACATAGCATATAGGCGGAATAGAGAAGCTCAGGCTTCCCCTCTGTGACTACCACAAACCTATCACAAAGACCCAGCTAAAGCGAGATCAGCTCACATCTCTCCAGCACAAAGTAGAGAATGGTAAGGATCAAGAACAAGGGTAAGAGGAGTGAGCTTAGGGTACATCTGGAGCGTGAAGTTCCTTGCGATCTTTGGCGAGACACTATAATACATAAAGCATAGTGTCGTGTGTGAGCCACCATACCGCTTATTCCCAAACACATAAAGATGTTCTTGTTAAACAGAACAGGAGGGGCTGCAAAGATGGCTTGGCAGTTAAGAGCATGAACTACTACAGAGAACCCAAGTTCAGATCCCAGCACTAACTCCGGAGATATGGGGGCATTTTCTGGCCTCCACCGGCACCTGCACACACATGTGCATGCATTTATATGTAAATAATAAAGAAAAATTTTTTAAAAGAGCAAACAGGAGATTCCTGGGGACAGATACAAAACCTACACAAATATCCAACAGACACATCACCCCATGGACCCTAGTCAAACAGGTTCATAGGAGCTGGGGGACATAAAGCAAGAAAAATAAGCTGTCAACCATGTCTGCTCCACCTCAACAGCAAAACAATAACTTGGTGTGTGGCACCTCTGAGGACCTAGTTTGGGAGCCTGAGGCTGGACAACAGTTAAAACCATGAGGTTGAGATCAGCCTGGGTGAAGAGACCATCTCACAAACAGAAAGAACAAAAACAGCCAAAAAGAAAGGAGCTAAATAGCAAAGCAGGATCCTGGAGACCACAGGGTGTCCCACCTCAGAGCAAAAGTTAAAGACAGCTTCCGGCTCTGAGGTCTTCATTATATATAGCATGACTGGTAATAGCTTCCAAAGGGCAGGACTAAAATTATATTTAGACCAGACTGCATTAGAAAACCATAATGAAGAAACAGACAGTGAGACCTTCCAACGTGAACTGTCCCATCGTCTGGGCTCCAGAATGCTCAGGGCTGGGACAGCTGCCGCTGCAGCACATGATTCATCCCCAGGTAGGGACATTCATCACAAATGAGCCATACAGATGAGACCTGAGCAAAGTCTGGGGTACACAGAGCTCTAGCTCCCTCCACACACCCTCATGTCAGACAGAGACAGTGATCCCACGAGAATGTATGACCCTGCAAGTCCACTTCTGGATAGGTCCCTGGGGGACGTGGAGTCACGTGTCCATGCAAAGTCCCACCTGGGAGTCAGAATGTCCCCAGTCAAAGTTGGAGGGTTTTACTGAATGCCATCTGTATTGCTATAGAGTCAAGCTTAACAAGAGACTTTAGCCACAGCATGTCCATGTTCACAGCAGTTCTGCTCTCAATAGCTGAAGGTTAGAAACAGCACAAGTACCACTGGTGGATGAATGCACGGCAAGATGTGGTCCACAGAATGGAATATTATTCAGCCCTGAAAAGGAAGGAGAAGCTGACACATACTACAACATGGATGAACCTTGAAGACATCATAGTGGGTAAAATAAGCCAGATGGAAATGAATAAGTCCCGCAGGATTCCATTCGCATGAGGCCCCCAGTATGTGGGAACCACAGATATGGAAACTAGAGTGCTGATTACCAAGGCTGGGGAAGGGGCGAGGGACCTGGGTTTTATGGAAACAAGATTTTGATTTGTGAAGAAAGTTCCAGAGATGGATGCAGGTGATGGCCATCCAGTGTTCTGTGTGAATGTTTAACGTCTATGGAACACTTTAAAATGATTGAAAATTATAAATTCTGTGGTATACATATTTTTTATGGTTTAACAATAATTTAAATGCAGGTGGGATGAGAGAAAGGTTCTGGCTGGTACAAATCAAGAGGCCTTCCTTGTGTTCTCGGGAACGAAGGGTGATGGCACCTGCAATGGCTGAAGAAGCATGAAGGTTTCCTTCCCACACAGTCACACCTCTCACGGCAACCAGCTTTTTGAGTTCAGATATTCTTGGCATATGTATTAGAATCTCACCTTGTTCTTTTCCGTTACATGTGGTGACTCCATTTTCCACAACACCTTCTCCATCAGAGCTGGGCCTCTCTGAAGACAGTTTCTATAAGGACACAAGGATCGCATTATTCCCACAGTGGCCATGCAGGCCTGGCAAGGGATGGCAGAAAGTGAAATGCTATCTCAAAGGTCAAAGGACAAATGGACAGAATCTTAACACTTTGCAGACAGCACACCAGCACAGACCTGCTGAGTGTAGCAATTAGTGGGCATGCTGCACTCATTTAATAGCAATGAATGAGCCTGGCCATTCACTCTAAGTCTTCATCCTCACCCATCACTGGAAATAAAACAACCCACAAGAGTCTATGAGATGACTCCTTGAAGCTCAGCCCAAAGCAGGCACTGAAAACAGACAGGGACAGAACTGCAGACATGCCCACTGAAGTGCTGCAGTTCTCACAGAATATTATTAAAACTAGCAATTATGAATGAAAGGACCAGAGGTCTGAGGTGGCAGACATGAGGGATTACCCTGGCTGACCAATACATTATACACATGTACTGAAATGTCTCACCAATTCCCATGCGTGTATATATAATTTATCTGTATGCACAAAAAATGAAAAACTATTAACAAAACAAAAAACAGCATGAGAGCTGGTGTCCCTCACCTTCTCCAGTTCTGCCTTGTTCACAGGGGCACTGGCGCTGGGTGGTAGAGAACACTCGGGATCCACGGGGCCACTGCAGCCACTGTAGGCCTCTTTGATCACCTGTGGGAGTGAGACACAGTGTGAGCCTGTTCAGAGGCAGGGGTACCCAGGTGATGGGTTGATTCCCACAGATGGAGGACAGAGGCCTACAGTGTGGCAGGGGAGCTAGAGAGGTCAACAGGACCTGGTGCTTAAACTCACATGGACATGAGTTTGCTCAATGATTTACTCATTTCCTCTCCAAATCAACTGTACAGTCCTGGCACTAACTGGGAAAGTGGCAGGAAAATGCACTCCAGGTTCTCTCTGGAAGTTCCCTACCACAACGCTGAGATGTCATCATAAGAAATAAGGGTCATCAAAAAGTAAGGGACTGGAGAGGTTCTCAGCAGTTAAGACTATGTACTGCTCCTAAAGAGGACCCCAGTTTGGTTCCCTGCACTTGTAAGTTGCTCACAACTACCTATAATTCTAGCTGCAAGGGATTTGGCACCCTCTTCTGGCCTCCTCAGGTGCCTGCACCCACATACACATACACACTTTTTTTTTTTAGAAAGATGATAGCTGACAAATGAAAAAGCTACAAGAATAAAGCATGGTTCTTTCACAAGAAGGTGTCAGCTACCATACAGAAAGAGGATTGGGTGTTGTCCCAAGGTGACACACAAGCTGTGAGCTGAGTACCACAAGACTCTGGCCATGTAAAATGACAGAAAGGCTTCTAGGCAGAAGGGACAGCAGTGTAAAGGCCCTGGAGCAAATGACAAGTGTTTAAGGAGTCCCCAGAGTGATGTGTGGCTGGGGAGGAGAGGATGGAGTCTAGGGAGTGGATGGCAGGTGTAGGACCCAGTCACATGGCCCCCTCGGGCCTGGGAGGAGGCTGAACTTGGTCAGTGAACGGAGAAATGGAAGGATGGCAACGGGAGGAGAGGGGCTCCACAGCCAGGACTAACAGCTCTGCTGCCTGCCTTTCACCTGGCAAAATAAGGAACTGTTCTGAATCTGAGCTGCCTCCTCCTCCAAGGAATACGAATGTGGTGTTCTAGAGGCTTCTGTTCTCCAAACTCATGTTAAAAATTAAGCCCCAAAACAGCCTTGGAATGGGGAGGTTTTAGAAGGCAGTGGGGTCAGAGGATCTGAACCTCTGTGAATGGCTTGGACCTCGGAGAGGAGCTTCCATGCCTTGTGTATAGCACAGAGCAACTAAGGATCTATGAAGCAGAGCACACACCTCCACAGTCTCCCAGCACCTGGATCGTGGACTTCCCACCCCCTAGAACTGTGAGAGAGAAATTTCTGTTTGTGACTTGTTAAAGCACCAGTAACTGTCTAAGTCCCTGTGATGACCAGTGACTGTCTACGCCCCTGTGAGGGCTGCTTTGTCAGCTTGATTCAATGTAAAGTTGCCGGGGAAGGAAGTCTCAAGGAACCACTGTCTAGAGCAGGTGGGCACGTCTAGGCAGATTGTTCTGATTCCATTAACTGAAGTGGATGGCCCACCCATTGTGGGCGGCACCATTCCTTAGATCTGGGTCCTGAACTATGTAAGTACAGAAGCAAGTGTGCCGCTCATTGCTCTCTCTGCTCTTGACTCCGCGGGTGATGTGACCATCTACTTCAGCTGGCCTTGACTTCCCTGCAACAACGGAACTGTGAGCTAAAACAAATCCTCCCTGCCCCAAATTGCTTTTATCAGAAACAAAATAAGATGGCCACTTTTACAGGCCAAGTCCCTCAGACAAGGCTCAAAGCATGGTGTGTAAGAGTTGTCGTAGGAAGAAGAAAGTATACAGGAGCAAAAGAGAAACCAGTGTAGGGACCTTGGGTGAGCACCATGTAGGAACTGAGATGAGGGGAGGTGTGCCGCAGAGGTGGGGTGGGGCTGAGGCATGCAGGCATTGCCTAACGAAACAGCAGCCATTGCTGGTAGACTCATTGGGGGTCTGGGCACACACTCCTGTAAAGAATCCCAGGGATAGATTACACAATGCATTGCTAACTTTGAATTTCCTAAATGTTGGTGAAAAGGGTACCACTGCAGCTGAGAGACATTGGGTTATACAAAAAACTGAGGAATTAAATCAACCAATATATTATAAGGATATGTTAACTTTAGAGTGGAAACCTGCAATGGTTTTGAGATGGGGACGTGGTTATGCCTATGTGTCTACAGGGAATGAAAAAAATGTGGTTACCAACAAAACTTATAAAGATTAGATCTGACCAGGGAGAACCTCCCATTAGCTGAAATATGAATGTCTTCGCATGGTAAGAATATTTTATTAAGTTTATGGTGTTCATGATATTCCAATCTTTTATCCAGGATGGACAGAGTTCATGCTTCAAATGGACTTACAAAATTAATCTATGCCTTTCTCCTCCTTAAAGAAAAAATTTATTTTCAGAGCAAAAGTCTGAATGACAATATCAAGACAAATAGGCCAAACGATTCAGCCTAACGACTGCTTCAGTTACTAATTTAAAAAAAAAGCATGCAAATCAACTTTAAAAGGGCTAGCCCAAAATGATCGATCATATAGAGACCTAGACAACAAAAAGCTATAGCTGACCATCCCAGGAATTGGCCAATATCTCAATTTTTAAAGGGTGCCCAAAAAATATTTTCAACTTCATTCCCAGGAGGTGGAATGAAAAAATTTTGTTGTCCTATGTTATGTATTGTGATTGTCTGTGTGCAATGTTTGTGATGAATGGCATAAGATGAATTTGTCATTTGCGATGAATGGATATAATGAATGGAACAGTAAAGGTTGGAGTGGCATGGTCAGGTTTTTCCTCAGAATCTTCCCTTTCAGATTCTAATGAGAGATCATCTTGGAAAGCTGTTCTACTTCAGCTGGAGCACTCAGGACATCATGGATTCATATGGTTACAGAAAAAAAAAAAGAAAAAGATATATGGTTGGAGTTAGGGATTTCTTTCTGTATTCCTTGTCTCTCTCTCTTTAAAAAATATTTTGTTTATATTGTTAGAAATTTAAGATTCTGTTTATTGATACATGTTTAAAATATTTTGTATATAACAGAAATTAAGCTTATTGATAAGAATTTAAAATCATTTTGTTTGCATGTCTTTTGATTGTCAAAAGATGTAAATACAACTATGTATTGTGAGAAATTTGAGGTTATTTTAACTCTTGCTATAATGTACATTGATGAAAATTTAAAGTTATTGTTTATGTATTGTACATAGACAATTTATTTACATTGTATATTTAGTTATGCTTGTAGATTTATTTTTTATTTTACAAGAAAGGGGATATGAAGTGGCTGATAGGTTAATATAAGTTAGATTTAGTGAATACCTAAGTTTCTGATACAGTCTCTTAATTCGGGGCATGAAGATCAACTGCTGTGAGCAATTAGCTTATCAGCTTATGGAAGAAGTCAGGTGAAATGAGGGGAGTCTCTTTGGACTGAAAAACAAGGTTGAAGCCAGGTGAAACAAGGAAAGACTTTATGACCTGGCATTGCTTTCAACTGCTAAGTGGGCAGAGCCCAAATTAAGCTGAAGCAGGTGGAACAAGGAGTGATCCTATTTAAGGACAAGTGGATGACGCCAGAGGGGCGCGTGCGTGCTAAGGGCCCCCGATATGAGAGAGCTCCGAGAGTCCTGCTGGAGAAAGTTCTGGTAGACCAATGGCCAGATCTCCCTGAGGCAGAAGGAAGCTGGTGAGCAGAGAAAGCCTCGGCAAGACAGCAAAAGGCCAAGGACTAAACCCTGTGGCTCAGCTTTTGCCTAGAGGGGTTTGACCTGTCCGAACAGTGGCCTGAACGGAACTGTGGCCAGCTTTAAAGACTGAGGCAGAACGGCAGAGTTGCTGATACGACGGAAGTAAGGTGGCCTACAGACGCTGAGGTCTCTCAGAGAGAAGAAAGCCTCAAGCCTTATTTAAAGTGAGACTTCGATAGCCAATTTACCCTGACGAACCTGCGTCTGAGCTGTTCCAGAAAAAGGACTGCTAAGTGCGTTAAAGAGTCTACCCGCGAGACTGGTTTCCTGACGACTGAGGACCTGCCCCAGAGACTGTATCATTCTAAAAGGGTATGAAAGTAGTTGTTATGATTATCAATAGGTTTAGTGGATAGGTTAAAGGGGTTGTAGGAATTTATAGGATTAATAGTTAAGAAATTGTTGGTGTTTGTTATAAGTGAATTTAGTAATAAATAAGAGTTAAATAAATAATAACTAAAAGTTCGGTTTCACTCCTGTGTTTCTGTCTTCAGCATTAGGGCGACGGAGAGAAGTTTGGATCCAGAGGTACATCACAGTTGGAGCTTAAAATGAGTACAGTTGCAAGGAAAAGGACCAGTGCTCCCAGTGACAGAGTGGTGAGCTTCTCAGGGAGAGAGCAGGCCTGAGAACAGAAGGAAGACCAAGCATGCTCTGCCCCTTTCTATCCTGCCCTGAAGGGTAGTTAAGGAGAAGTTGGGAGACCAAACATGATGGGACAGCAAGGCAGGAAGTAAGAGGAATGGCCTTGGGAGCAAGGGGAAGGAAGTCCAGGAAGGAGGGAGTAAAGAACGGGCAGCAGCCAGGCAGCCTGGGGCTCTCTTGGCAGCAGTTCTCAATCTGTGGGTCACGGCCCTTTGCAGATGGCATATCAGATACCCTGTATATCAGATATTTATATTATGATTCATAAGAGCAGCAAAGTTACTGTTATAATGTAGCAACAAAAGAATTTTATGGTTAGGGTCATTACAACATGAGGAACTGTATTAAAGAGTCGCAACATTAGGAAGGTTCAGAGCCACTGGTCTAAGAAAAGCAGAAGGCAGAGGAGGGCAGCTCCTTCCTCCCTGTCAAGAGGAGCTGCACAAAGGAAAGGATTCTCTGTGTTCCCTCTCTGAGCACAGGGCAGGTGGGGTCAGGAAAGCTGGTCACGCTGGGGTTTGGGCAAACTGCTGTCTGATTGTGCTCCCTCAGTGACTGGAGGACAGAGCACAAGTCACAAGCTTTGCAGCCTTGGGGGAAAAACAAATCATTCCAAACCTCCATTCAAACCTCCATTTCCTCTCTAGCAAAGGATGGGACTGATGGGACTTGCAGGACTATGCCCAAGGCAGCATCCAGCATGGACACCTTCAAAAGGGGCGGCCTTAGTGACCTCAGTGCTGTCAGTAGTGTGAGCAGCCTTCAGACTCATGTGAGAGCTCAGGCCATGACCCTGGACAAGCCTCAGGAGCAGGAACGGCCAGGCTATGGGTCACAGTCCCTGTACAAATGTCTTCTCAGGTACACCCCCTGCATGGTCACTGGGTTTGAGACCCAGTGGTATGAAGTCCACACATGTGGGGCTTATAGTCTTCACCTCTGCAGTCAGCAGGTGGCTCTTTTAGAATACCCTCGCTCTTCTGGGAACTAAGCCACATCAGGGTTCAAACCCAGAGTCCTGGGCAAACAGAAGTGCCTGTGTCTCCAGTCTCCACAGTGGCGGGTGGGTAAACCTCCACAGTCAGTCCCACAATAGCCCTACCACTGCACTGGTGCTGAGGGGGTCTGACGCAAGAACCAGCAGGACTGGGGTCTGTTCCCAGTCACTCTGCCACTCAGCTTTCCCAGGAGAAAATACTGATGCCCACACTTAAGAGGAAAAGAAAATAGAAGAAGCTGAAGCCTTGGTGCAAGGCACTCCTCCTGTGACTTCTGAGGTAAAAGCCTGTGGGGACACTCTACCCAGAGACCTTGCCTTCCCCAGGCAACAAGATGGGGAAACATGAGCTTCCCTCTCTCCTGTGCTAGGTCCCTAGCTCCCTTTTCAGGTTCCCCTTCCTCCTACCCCAGGCAGTGACTAAATCTTCAAGAGACAGGCACATCTGGAAGGAGAAGACTATCCTTTCTCTGGGGAAGGAACATACTGGAAGGGGAAGGTTCTGAGCTCTGTGGTTCAAGTCCAGCCCCCCACTCACCTGAGCAAAGCTGAGCCTCTTACAAAGCCTTACTCTCTTTAGCTAAACCCCACAAAGCTGGGAAAGGCTGTGGTGGGCACCCCCATGGTGGGCAGCCGAGACGTGTCCCAGACACTACTTCTCCTGCAGCAGGCCTCCGGTAACCTCAGCTCGTAATTGTAGCTTGAACTAAGGAAATTGGCTGCAATTACACAAACAACCCTGAACTTGATGAGTTCTTCATTCTCGCCAAAGCCTGCACTCCAAACGGTGGCTGCAAAGGCGTGGTCTGGAAAAGCCTTATTGTCTCACTTTTTCTTTGTTTTCCAGGCCCACAGCAGAACCACATGGTAGCATGGTTTCACCTATTCCTACCAGCCCTGCTGGAGGTAGGTGCTGTGTGTGCGCCTGTCTGTGTGTGCATGTGTGTGGTCTGACTCTGTGTTTGCCTGTGTGTGTGATTCTGTGTATGTGTGTGTGTGTGTGTGTGTGTAACTCTGTGCCTGTGAGACTGTGTGTGCTGTTCCCTCAGGACATGTGCATTCTCTTGACTCAGCATGGCTCATCCTCCAGCAGGCAGCCTCGTCCCTGTCTCTTCCAGGCACCCTGCTCCACGTCCTTGCTATAGGCTGTCTTAAATGTCTCCAGAGGCTATATGTTATCAGCCTGGGATTTGATTGGGAAGTGACAAAACCTTAGGAGATGGAGCCCAGGAGGCAGAAATTAGGCCACAAACTTGAAGGTGACATTGTGACCCTCACTTCCACCCACTACTCTCTTCCTAACTGCCCCAGAGTAAGCAGCTTCTTCCACCACTGGCCTCTATTCCGTTGACCCTCCTGTAAACCTAAAAGCAATGGGGCCAACTAACCATGGACCAAAACATGGAGCCAAAAATAAACTTGCCCTCCTTCAAGGTGTTTCCCTCTGGGCACTTTGTCACAGCAGCAGAAAACTGACTGACACATTCTCCAAAGCCTGGACACTCCCACATCTGCCCAGAGGCAGCTGTGTGTTGGCCCATGAGAACAAGCTCACCGGATCTGTCTTATACACATTGCTTCTGTGCACTGACAGATTCTCCTAGTAATAATGTTTGTTTTGAGACAGGGCCTCACTATGTATCTCTGACTGTCCCAGAACCTCTATGTAGACCAAGCTGGCCTCAAACTCAGAGTTGTACCTGACTCTGCCTCCCAAGTGCAGAGGTGTGTGCCATTAAACACGTGTGCCGCTATGCCCAGCAGCAAGAACTTTTAAGGTTCTTATTAAGCAAGGTCTTATTAAAAGGAAAAATATGCAATGAAGACAAACTGGACCTGAAATTTTCTATAAATACTTTTTTAACTGAACCAATAAAAACCACAGAAAGAAAAGAAGCTGTCATTAAATAAAAACTATGTGGCAAAGTCCACTAGTCCCTTGCACCCATGTCAAAAATGAAAGTACAAAGATAAAATATAGCTTCCATATGCACTTCAACCTCTTTCTTCCAGATCAGGCCAAGCTCTCTGGAGAAATTAGATACTGCCTGGCCATCAGAGCTGGTTCATGACAACCCTTTCCCAAGCTCCCAAGATCCACCCTGAGTGGTATCCTTGCTTCTTCAATGACTCATTTCTCTCTCACCTGGAACTCAGGTCCCCTATGGAGCAGAGCCATGTGTTGCTCAGTGCTGGGATGGGCATGTGGCAACCCAGAGAGACCCAGACATCCACCTGGGGCAGGCCCAGAGCACAGAAGACATCTTGGCATTGTGAGATTCTGTCTTTACCTAGTCCAAGACCCACCTGTCCGGACCATAGAGAAAGCACCCTGAGAGAAGGTGAACCCGGCTGATCTTGTTCCCACAGGGTTGCTGCCAGTGGAGAAATCAAGCTGCTTCATTCACTGTCCCCTGCATCTCCCCAAGGGACCTGCAGGGTCCATTCCAAAATGAAAGACGAAGGCCCTGCCATGCAAGGTACTTGGTGACTTTTTACTGTATGTCTATGTAAAGAATAGTATGAGGAGGTCAGAGTGTACTTACAAGAATGAGATTCGAATTGGAATATCACAACTCCTCCACACAACAAAATACTCTGTGGTATTTTTGTTTGCTTTTAACTCAAGCCCTCTGCCCCACAAACACAATCTCTGCACATTTTTATGGAAACCTGATCATGCTGCTTCTGGGAATACTGGCTCTTGTCTTGTGTTTGACCTCTACAAAAACGCTCATGTCTACAGCTTCTACACACACATGTACATTCATGTGGATACACACACACACACACACACACACACACACACACACACACACGCACACACACATGCACACACACATGTACATTCATGTGGATACACACACACACACGTACATTCATGTGGATACACACACACACACATACACACACACACACACACACACACACACACACACACGACCACTACTGGCAAGGGCTGTGGATGATGTATGTAACAGCCAGACAGGACACTTGGCTCTCCTCGTGCTTTTTGCAGAGCTGGCTAGGCGTTGCCTTGTGTTTATTCTCCTTTGCAAAGACAAGTAAGTTTTAACTGAAGGATTTTTAATTGTCAATTAAAATTACTTCTAAATGTCTACGCCTGGATCGTAAGCCCTGAACAAGCCTTGATAACAGGAGACTTGGGTAGAGAGATATTTGCCTTTGTTTGTAAAACAAAAGTGGGAAAGCATTTCCATAGGGACTCACAGTGACAATGGGATCACATAGTGGGACAGTGTCCCTACACCTGTGAAGCCATGAACTCGATGCCCAGGTACAAGCCTGGGATCCTAAGGCCTGTTCCTGGGGACCCAGGGTTGCTTGATAAGACACTGTATTAAAAAAACAAACAAAAGAAATAAAAAACTAAGTGGGAAGAAGGTCATATTGCCTTTATTCAAGGCAAGGTGTCTGCTTTGCCAGTGAAGTCCAGTTGCACAGTGAGTGCCATCAGGAATGTTCCGGCTTCCAGGATCAAAGGGAACCCAAAGTCACAAGCTGAGCCCAAAGCAGAGAGTCTGGCAGGCTAGACCTAAAAAGACACATAGGCTACTCCAGAAAGCTTCACACTAGTGGGAAGCACACGAGAGAATCTCAGGCCTCTTGCCAGCCCTCCTGTCCCCTGCCATGCCCCTGTGAAGATGCAACACTCACTCTGAAGGCAAGAGTAGTAAGAGAAAAAGCAACGTCTATCACGCCCAACAAGGGACTTACAGGGCTACACCTAGTCCTGGGAAAATGGCAGAGGGTAGTCTCTGTGGTTTCTTTCCATATATTCTAAAGCCTATGCAGACTCCTGGGGCAAATTCTGACACAAACCCAGAGATGACCCTCGTACCGGTATGACCAGATGCTAAAACAGCTATGGAAGATATGCTGAAACAGCCAATGAGGAAGAGGGTGATGTAAAGACAGATGGGATTTCAGACAGACATGATAATAGAGAACATTAGGAAAGTGCTAGAACAAAATCTAGAACCCAAGATTGAAGTGAGCATGAGGCCACGCTGGGCCAGAAGCTTCCAAAACGGTGAGGATAGGCCATGAGGAGCATGCAGCCAGAGGGCCACAGGGGGGTGAAAAGATAGCCCCACGGCTTCAAAGCCAATGAGAGACAGCGTCTTTTGGACAGATGACAAAGACCAAGAAGGCTGCCCCTCTGCACCAATACCACAGGGTCACCTGCTGGAAGCCCAAGAATAAAGCAACTTCAGAGTTTCCAATGACAGTTATATCAAACCTGGGAACAATGGTTGTGGACAGGGCTGGTGGCTTCTCAGGAAGCAGAGCAAGTTGGTGGCTTGCACACCACCTAGATGTCCTGCACTTCAGGAAATGGGCTTTCAAACATTTTCTGCTTAATTAAAAAAAAAAAAGACTTTATGTGTAGTTATGTGTAGTGCGTGTGCCTCTGTGTGTGTGTATGCACACGAGTGCAGATGTCCATGGAGGCAGAGGCGGCAGATCCCCCTGGAGCTGGAGTTACAGGCAGCTGTGAGCCACCCTATGTAGGTTGCAGCTGGAGTTACAGGCAGCTGTGAGCCACCCTATGTAGGTTGCAGCTGGAGTTACAGGCAGCTGTGAGCCACCCTATGTAGGTGCTTCAAGCTGAACTTGGGTCCTCTGCAAGAGCAGCATATGTGCTTAACCACTGAGCTCTCCTCCCAGCCCCTCCCACATTAAAACAAAAGAAAAGATGCAGGATAGAGGCTCTCATCTAAGAGAGAATGAAGAGACCCAGCGTATATCCCACTCTGCTGCTCTCCATCTCCTTCTTGGCAGGAGAATCAGGAGTTCGTGCTTCTAGACACTAAAACAGAGGTTCCCTGAGAAGACAGAGTTAAGCAGGGAGGCAGGTCTCAATCCTACCAGCACAGGGCCGCATTTGGGGGTCTTAGAAAAATACAAAGCGAAACAACCATAAAGACCCCCAACAATTGTTGTTGTTTAGGCTCCCAACAATGCTGAACTATTCAGAATTTTGTTTTTAAAACCTCCACCACTTCCATGGCTCAGCAGGTAAAGGCACCTCCGTACAAACCTGACAAGCAGGGTTTAATCCCAGAACCCCATGGTGGAGGAAGAGAAACGTCTGTTGTCCTCTGACCTTTAGCATGCACAAGCACACCACAGCATATGAACACACACATAAACAATAATTAATAGGGCTGGAGAGATGGCTCAGCGGTTAAGAGCACTGGCTGTTCTTCCAAAGGTCCTGAGTTCAATTCCCAGCAACCACATGGTGGCTCACAACCATCCACAACGTGATCTGATGCCCTCTTCTGGTTACAGATGTTCATGCAGATAAAGCACCCATACAAAAAATAAATAAATAAATAAATAAATAAATACAATAATTAATAATAATAATAATTAAAATCATGCTTCTGATAAGGTAACTGAACCAATGATGGATCTGGAAGAAACTAAACTATCTTAGGCTCTTAGGCTGAGACAATTAAGATCCTGTGACTGAAACCTTTTTGTTGCTTGACTTTCATTGTTTTATTAGTGTATGTTAATGCTAATTATACACAATAGATTTCTTAGTGACCTTGTCACACGTGCACATAATTTTTACCATAGTCTCCCTGTTGTCCTTCCTCTCTTCTCCTCTCCTGCTTCCCCCTCCCTTCCTAACTTGCCCCTTCTTACTTCCATATCTTTTTTTCTTGGTACCTAATGAATTTTTTTCAGGGTTAGCTACAGGAACATGAGTTGTAACTTCCAGGAGCACAGGCATGGTATCAGTGGTACACCCCTGAAGAACATGCCTCTTCCTCCCAGGGCAACCATTAACTGCCTATAGAGTCTCAGAAGAGAGTGGGGCATTACATTCTCCCCACTGGCAGACATTAACCATAAATCCTTTGTGAGCCCCTTCACCCTCCCTCTCTGGATCTTCCAGTCTCCCTGTCCTGCCTACAATGTTCCCTGGATCTGAGGGGATGATATAGACACCCTATTAGGGTTGAGTGCTGCATACTCATTTTGACTCTCATTTCTAGGACTTCTTGGGCTCCGGTGCTGCAGAAATAATAGCGCAAGCAATTAAATAAGAGTAATCAATTCAAACTCTTCAGAAAAAGATTTCCTGCCTTGTAGTATTTACTTCCCTTGTAAGAAATACACTAAAATTAAAACTCTTGCAATTAACTACCATTCATGAGTGGAGTCATCATGCTATAATTAGCTAAGCATCTCAGTTTATAAGTAGCTCACACATGGGCAAGTAGGATATGAGGTTATTTTACTCCATCAGCATCTTGGAAGCATGTTGCTTTGCTGGTCTGTCTGCCAGCTGCTCAAGGACTCAGAGTGACTTCATGTCAGATGTGCGGCAGTTAGAAAGGAGTTTAGCACGCTGAGTATCTGACACTGCAGAACAGAGGGCAAGCAGAAACGCCCCCCCCCCCCAACCAGGCTCAGGGTGGCCCTGCCCAGCCATCCTTAAGGAACATGGAACACCACCCATGGAAAGGAGAGTCCAGGCAGCAGGAGAGGACCCCAGAGAAAGAAACAGTCACCAGGAAACAGCTCACTCCACAATTGCTCTTTCTCCTTTAATGACAGGCTAGGATCACAGGAGGGGAAGTCAGGGGGAGATGAGTGAGATTGGGAGTCCATGATGTGAAATTCACAAAGAACCAACAAAAAGTTAAAAAAAAAAAAGGATAAAAAAATTTTAGTTGCCTGATGTGGTAGTGCACACCTTTAATCCCAGCACTAGGGAGGCAGAGGTAGGTGGAGAGTTTGAGGTCAGCCTGGTCTACAAAGCGAGTCCAGGACAGCCAGAGCTACACAGAGAAACCCTGTCTCAAAAAAAAAAAAAAAAAAAAAATCACAGGACTGGGGTAAGAGAAAAGGGCCAGATGCCCACTCAAACAGAAGTAAAGCTCCAGTCAAACCAGAAAAGGGACCTTGATGCACGGATGGGTCCCACAGATCATCACTGCATGTGGTCTGAGACTCAACCTCTCAGGACTCAAATGAAAACACTAATAGTGGCAGGAGATTAGGAGGCCATGGGACCCACGTATAAAAGCTGGATGCAGCACTGTGTGCTTGTGACCCCAGTGCTGAGGAGGCAGTGAGCTGGATCCTTGAGGCTCATGGCCATCCTGTCTAAACGTCTCTGTGAGTTCTAAGCCAGTTACAAGTGGGAGGCCTTGTCTCAGAAAAGCAAGGCGGATGATTCCTGAGGAAGGGCTTGTGAGGACACACACACACACACAGGCTGCATGAGTCAATGAGATGGATGAGCCTCTGTAAACCTCGAGGTCTCTGGAGCTCCCTCAGCGATATGAGGGTGGCCTGCAGCATAGTGAAGCTGTCAGTCTGGAGGGCTACACAAACTCCCAGGAGACATCCCTGAGCCTGAGGCTTGAAGGAGGGGGACCCAGAAAAAAAAAACTCTCCCCAACCCCAGTGTCACAAATTTCAGGCAAGCTGCAGTCGCTGCTGACAGAGTGACACAGGTCATCTCTGTGTGGTTCCCTGGGCAGCCAACAAAGCATCCTCATGGGCCTGAGACTGACTGTGTGCTCCTGGGAACCATGTGTGATAATTCATTTTCACTGTCACCTTGCCAGGTTCTAGAATCACCTGACACACAACTCTGGGAACGTGTTTGGGGATGTTTCCAGAGAGGATACACTGAAGAGGGAAGATTCTAAATGAGCCAAAGGAAAAGGAAAAAGTGAACTGAGCGCCGGCCCTCGTCTCCGCTTCCTGGCTGCAGACACACCTCACACCTGTCACCAAGCCCTCACCACCATGATGGACGATAACTTCAAACTGTGAGCCGAGACATGCCCTTCCTTCCTTCAGTCGCATTTGTCAGGTTATTTTGTTACAGCAGTGAGGAAAGTGGTCTATAACCTACATGTCACAGGCATCATGGTCACAGATGTGCAAGTAGATGGCACCACCTCCCAGCCCTGTCCTCACCACAGGCCATGATAAACTAAACCTTGAGAAGATAATTAGACACGCACAGCTCCTTCCTAAAGGTGGGAGGAGCAGCTGCGGCTTCAGAATCACGTCCAAGGGCCATGGAGCACTGAAACTCAAAGGGACCATGGAATTGTATTTACTTTAAAGGGGTGGTTTATGGCTATATGATCTATACCCAATATTGTTGTTATAAGAATTATTTAAATGTATTTTCTTTCAAATACCATGACAAGCATGGGCATAGAACAGACACAGTAGACGAAGAGAAAGAGTTTCAAGCTCCAACAAACTCCAGGGTCAAAGCCGCCATGCCCATCCTGTTTGTAGGTAAAAGCCAGGGCCAGAGCCACCATGACCATCTCATTCAGAGGTAAAAGTCAGACCAGCATATTAAGAGAAATTTAAAACTGTAAAAGAGAGGCATTTCCAAGTTGAAAAAGAATCAGTTAGAAATTCCAGGGCTTAAAACTATGCTGCTGCAATACAGCAAGACTTAGGAGGCACAGCATTTGAGCTGTGCCGAGGGCCCAGAATGGAGCTTTCATGGGTGGGATTAGTACCCAGCAGTGACTACATAAAAGGGCCTGAAGGTAGGCACCTCCCTGTTCACCACATGAAGACAGTGACAATGTCTCACCAGTGACCAAATCCACAGGCATCTTGACTACACTTTCTAGCCTCCAGATCTCAGAAGTCAATTGCTGCTGTTGAAGGCCACCCCACCTGGGGCATCTCAGCAGAACCTCCTGAGCAGAATAAGATGGCTACTGAGACCAAAATTACAACACAGCGGCAGAGGGACCAAACAGATCAGAAACAAAAAAAGACACAGTGAATTGGAGGGGACCAAGAAAGAAATAAGTCAGATCAAAAGAGAATAAAGGACAGAAAGAAGCCAGACCAAAGGGGAATAAAGGACAGAGAGTACAAAGTGAGAGGGTCTCACATTTAAATATTGTTTCTGGGAATGGAGGATGGATCAAAGCAGTACTAAAAATAAACAACAACAGGACACATGGACAGTCTCCTGGGACAGTCTCCTGGGACAGTCTCCTGCAGCTGGGAGTGAGGATTCTACCAATGAGTGTTCGCTATCAAAAACAAAACAAGGACTGGAGGGGTAGCTGTGCTTTTCAAGGCTAAGACTGACAACCAAAACTTTAAAACAAAGAATAATAACAAAAGGATGGTTCAATGGGTAAAGGCATTTACTACCAAGCCTGAAGATTTAGGTTTAATCCTGGAGACCCACACACGGTAGGTTGGGGGGTGGGGGGCAGAGAGAACCAGTTTTTCCAAGTTGTCCCCTGATCTCCACATGCTTGCCATGCCACGTGTGCATGCATGTGTGTGTGCACGCATGCATGTGTATGTGTTTGTGTGTGGAAAGGGAGCAAAATTAAAATGTAACTTAATTTACTAAAAAAGACAAACCTCCTAGATTAATCTATCTTTTCAGGTCTTTGACAAATTATTAATCAAAATGAACAAGGGCCCAGGAAGAGGTCTGGAGGTGAAGGTGGCTCGGAGCCATGGCAGCCTTCCTACCTACCTTCAGCCACTGCTCAGCCTGTTCCTTGCTCTGGACGGCAAGAACCAGAGGGTCGGTGCCTTGCTGGGTGATTTTCAGCTCGTGTTTCTTCTTCTTGCTGTCCCTCGGGATGTACGTGATGCTACAGCCTTGCAGCGGCAGTTCCATCTGAGGCTGCTGGTCCTTGGAACTTTTATAGCACTGCACAAAAAACAACAGAACAATTAATGAGTTGAGGACATGTGACCAGAAACAATGACAAAACCCAGCAGAACCAAACCTCTAGTGCTGGCCAGGCTTCAGAAGGTGTTGGGACAGAGGAGATAGATTGCTGCCAGCTAACAGGTGTGACACAAATAGTGTCTGCTGCCTACCCACGCACCTACCCACACTCCTTCTACATCTGGCACACACTTATGTGTGTTAATTCAGCTGAGGTCTACGGAGCGACTAGGCCATGACTGAGAAGACTCTGGCCTAGTCCGTGTTCTCCTGGAGCATCTTCATAAAATCACACTTATGTTTATGTGAATATTACATATATAAAAGGACTATCAGATCTGCTGCAGTTACATAGGCCCACTGTGGACAGACAGTGTAATAATGAAGACACTTCGAGCTGGAGAGATGGCTCAGCACTTAAGGACACACTGCTTTTGTCAAGAACCTAAGCTCAGTTCCCAGCACCCACATCCATTGGCTCACAATCCACCTGGTAACTCCAGGAAGAGGCCACCCCAGGCTGCCTCCAAACAGGACTCTTCCAAGGCTGCCACTAGGAGCCTGAGGAAGGGAAAGCCGGCCAGACTCAGTTCAAGGGAAATGCATAGGGATCCCACAGGCCCTAGAGCTGGAAGGCCCCACTGGATCTTGCTCCATGAGACTGACCTGACTCTCTCAGCACTAAATATAGGTGGCCAGGGGAAAAAAAGGTGGCTTGGCCTCAGGGTCCCTTCAATGGAGGCAATTCTTTTAGTGCTACTAGTCAGCTAGGGAAGGGGTACTTCAGTCTGGGGTGGGGGGAGGTGACTGGGGGTTGCCTGGGCATGGAAATAAAGGCTTAGAGATGGAGTCAATAAAGTAGGTCATGGTAACACCCATGGGAGGCCAGGCAAATGCTCAAGTAAGAAAAAAATATGCTTACTCTCATCTGAGTAAAATATGAAAATAATTCACACACACACACACACACACACACACACACACGCACCACAATCACAACTACCACCACCACCACCAACAACAACAAAACAACAGCTACCACTTTAAGCCACATGTGGTAGCACTTGCCTATAATCCCATCATTCCTAGATGGAAGAGGGAGGGCAGAGCTCAAGACTAAGCTGGGCTACACAGTGAGTTAGAGGCTAGCCTGGGCTACACAGTGAGTCAGAGGCTAGCCTGAGCTACATAGTGAGACTTGGTCATAACAAAGCCAAAATCAAGCAAAAGGTCAAGTTTCATCTTGCATCTTTCTTGCATAGTGCTTCCCCTTGTTTCCTATTTATTTCTTCAACAACTAAGCTAGTGTCTGTGGAAGCTATTAGCATCATAGGGGAGAGAGAGGGATCTCAGGGGAGGTCAAATAGCAGAAAAAAGCAGGGGGAGGAAGAGGACAAACCAGTGTGGGAAAGGGACCAGGAGCCTGAGCCCCAAACTGCCGATTCTGCAGCCGCCCTGAGGCTGCCTCCAGTGGGAATAAAACTGCCCTTTCACATGAGAGTTGAATGCATTAAAAAACATTTTATATAGCATATTGCCATTTTGCAGTTATTGCATCAGATTATAAATAAGGGCTATGTTAATATTTTTCATGCTTTAAAATCCCTGATGGCATCATTTTTGGCATATTCTATATTTGGAAGACATTCAGGCCACACATGTGGAAAAAATATGCACTTTTGTTTTAAAAGGCTGAGTAAAAAATGAAACACATACAATATCCTAAAAGCCCACGCACGTAAGACACCCATAATTCACTGGGGACCATGGCCTCTCTTACAATGTTATCTGCTCCACTAAATGTGTGGAAACAGAAACTCGGATTTTCTGCTTTAATGACTCACTTTTAAGGAATTGTTTCCTGAGGTTAATTTGAAAGACAAAAGGCAAAAAGCATACAGTAAACCCCCTGACCCAGTGACCAGCCATGGTCTCTAAAGGAAGCAGTGGAGCAGAAATGCAGTCTCCAAGGCTCGTCTCCTTCTTGGAGTCCCCAAGGGGACAGACAGCACATGCGGCCAGAGCCCTGAACCTTCTGCTGCACCCCGCTTCTGGACTGACTCCACCTTCCTGGTCTTGCCTCAAAAAAAAAAAAAAAAACCAACAACAACAAAACCCCACTTCTTTGTGGAAAGCTTTTGGCTTTCCAACAGGACGCCCTTTCCCTCGAGCCCCTCCCCTAGGCGCCTCCACAGGCTCCAGGCCTCTGCTGTGACCTCGCTGGGAGGAATTTACTGACTCACTCTAAATGAGAAAGTCTATCTTGCAGTTTCTGGCAAGTCTCAACACTGATCATTCCACTGACACAAGCCACAGGCCCAGCAGGGTAGAAGGACTTGGGTGTGGGGAACCATGAGCCCTCCCTGAAGAGAAGCCAGCCTGGCTGGGCAGGGATCCCTGAGCTTGCCTCCCCTGTGGTAGCATCTGCATGTGCCAGCTGCCGTCCTGTACTTCAGACTGCCAACGGCGGCACAGCCACGAGGGGCTCCTCACCAGCAGCTTGGTGTCCTTGATGACGCAGAGCAGTTTGGTCCACTGGCCAAAGCGTTTTTTGCGCAGCAGGAACGCACAGATCTTGGCGTCTTTCACCAGGTCCATAGAGGCCTCCTCTGAAGGCCACTGGTGACGGGTTTTCTTCCCTTTTCCATCCTCCTCCTCTTCATCATATGACTCATAGGAACTGCTCATGGCATCAGAGTCATAATCTGTGGGGGAGAAAAGGGCAGAGGACACTCACCTCACCTGGAGGCATTTCCAGCCACCGAGGGCTTCAGTGAGAAACGCCTTCCGCCCTGACCCTGACAATGAAGACTCCAAGACTTGGGCAGTGGGGACTCAACAAAAACACTTCCAATGCAACAACTAAAACACTGAGATTTATTTTTAAAAGCTCTAGCTTCTTTCACACAGACAGGATGACGTCACCTGGATGGCAGCTTTGGCTACACTCTGCCTAGGGTGGCCACTCAGGAACCTTGTCTACACAGAGCTCTCTGCTCCGCTTTATCCGGCCTTGAGTAAATAACCCCCAAGTCTTCCTGCTAACACTGTCACCCTTCAGACCCTTCAGAATGCTTGGAATCTTCCAGAGGCCACCTCTTCCCACTGGGTCACCTTGGGTCTGTCAGGATTTGTCCCATCTTTCTGACAGAAAGAATCTCACTCAAGGACACAAGAGCTCTCGTGTTACAGTTTCTCCACACATGTCCTGCTCTGTCTTCCCCGGGCTCTCTGTACATACCACAAACTTCCCCCATCTCCTTCCTCTCTGCTGGAATAATGTGTGCTCATCTTCTAGCACTAAGCTGATGACTTCCTCTGGCCAGTGCCATGGGCTCAAGATTGACTCCCTGGAACTCGTGTGCTGAGGTCAAGCTAAAATGACTGCATCTGGAATGGGTAGTTCTGGGTTGTAATTCAGATGAAATCAGTTACCAATATCGCTATGACCGTAAGTGTAGGTCCTAATCCAAGGGGAGCGGTCAGAGAGAAGGAACAAAGGCAGGAGGAGGGAAGAACAGAAAGACAGAAATCTTGCTGCCAAGGTAGGACTGAGGACATGGCCAAAGGGAACACCTCTAAGCTAGGCCACCTGTAAGATAAATCACTGGTAAAATAAACCGAAAATTCCAGCATTTCCCAAGAATGTCAGCATTCCAGCATCAGGGGCTGAGGATGATTTGGGGCAGCAGGCTGAGCAGGACACACTGTGTCAAATGCCCTTGTGACGCCACACAGAGCCTAACAGACTCCTCACTGTTCACACAGGTCAGCTCTTCACATCGAGCTGTGAGCCTGGGGAAGGAAGACCATCTTGTTGCACGTGATAGCTATTGCAACACCTACCAAGGGAGCAGGAAACATGGCCTGGTCAGAGAAGATAGAGTGGTCAGTCACATGGGTCCAACCACACAAGCAGATAGATCCTTCAGAGGGACAGTGGCATGGTCAGGCCTGAGGCAGGTGGGAGTGGAAGTGACAGACACAGCACCTGAGGGAGTGGTAAACAGGCTTGAGAGTGTAGGGCTGAGACTATACTGAGGGTGTGAGACGGTTGGCTGGGCTGAGAAATGCTGAGGGTGCAGAAATGAGGGTTTCGGTTGCACACCATGGAAAGAGAATGACAGACAGGCCCAGGCTCCTCCCGCCATCCTCAGCCCAGAAGCCTTTCTCCTCTTCTGTCCCCTCCTACACACCAGAATGTGACTGCTTCTAATCTCTGCATCTGCCCAATACCCTCTGTTTACACTTCAACCTTCGTTTTTTATAAAATTAAGGAATTAAGCCTTGAATTCCTTACTCTCACATACAGCTCAGGGCCCCAAAGCCTAGTAACTGCATGGACACCACGTGCCAAGGCAGGGACAGAACATGATGGAGGACAGCATGCCATCTAGAGAGGCTCATGCTGTCACAGACACTGGGAGAACGACATTGTCACTCAGCCCCGGAGAAGCTGTCGGCAGCCAGCCAGAAGTCCAAGAAGAATGCTAGAAACAAATGCACCCTGGGAAACACCATAGTTTCCAGAGCATGTGGCCACTTAGTGTTGGCAATGGAGTGGGAGTCAGCGAGAAGCACGGGGCAGGCGGCAGTGGACAGCACTGTTAGCCTGTGCTCTACTCTGCCCTAGGAGCCTACTACAAAGACAGTTTGCATTAGGATAGAGCATTGGCTGTACATTGACCCTTTAAAATTGTAAACAACTATTTTGCAGGGGCACATGTGCCACGGTACAGGGTACATGGTACACTCCTGGAGGTCCGAGGACAACTTGAGAGTTCATTCTCTCTTTCCACCATGTGGGACCTGGGGATCAAACTCAGATAATCAGATTTGATGGCAAGTGCTCTACATTGACATTTCTTATACTCTTTTTAATAAGTATTTAGCAGTGAATGGAGTTTTGGGGCGGAGCACAGAAACAGAGGATGCCACAGCTTGAAGCAGCATCCTCTGAGAGGTAAGTGTGCCCAATCCCGGGGGAGCTAGAGAAGGCCTCGCTTCAGCCTGTCAGTGTGCATCTGGGTTTAAAAGGACGATTACTGAGGTCATCATCAGGAGCCAGAGGACCACTACTGCAGCAGAAATTGTTCAGTAAAACTGCCCTCCCCACCACAAAAGGAAAGCCTGCACCCAACAGGCAGCCTGGCAGAAACCTCGACCTGTAGGGGCTGTGCTCTGTCTGCGGAGACCAAGAGAGAACAGGGTGGGGCACACATGAGGGTGCTGCAGAACCACTTCTCTCCCAACCTCAGGGAGCCACCTCATCTGCCCAGACTTGGCTCTGTGGCACAAGGAATCTCTGACCTGACTCATCAGAAACTTGACAAAAGGACTCTGGGGGTCTTTGCTGTTCCCCAGGCCTCTCCTGTATTCATTGCCTTCTTTAAGTCCCAGATCCACTGCTCCTACATTCCTGTGGTGATGCTCAGCCCTGTCCCCTCCACACCCAGTGCTTTGGGACCCCCCTATGAGCAGTTGCCACTCACTTGAGGTGATGTACTCTGGTGCTTTTCCAGGACTCAGCGGCACGGCTTCCTCATAGTAACCCTCTGGGAGAGAGGACGTCGGTAAGGGTGGAGGCCCACTGTCAGGAGGCTGAGGGCAAAAGGAAAACCATGCTGGATTACAGTGCCTGCTGGAGATTCAAGGTCACCAGGACCTGCATCATGTTTCCTGCTCATGTCTAACTCCCAGCCTCACCCTGGCTGGTCATAGACCACTCAGCTCCCACCAGTACCTGGAGGGAGTCCCACCTTCACATGGAGGCATCCCACCTGACTACTTTGGCACACACTTTGAGCCATCAGAAACCTGCCCCCCAATGCCACCTGGGCTGACTCACACCTGCTCTCTGAGCCCCTCTTCAGCTGAAACAGGATATGTGTGTTCCTCTTCATCCTCATAATGACCCCTAGACAATCTATGGCTGAGTTCCCCTACAGGCACCACCAAGAACAGAGGAAGTGTGTGCCCATTCTTAGTGGCACACTTTCTCACAGTACTGGGCAATGGGGCTAAAGCAGTGCAGGTCCTGAACTTTCCTGA
>CAJQZJ010031795.1:6216598-6257219 GCA_907164525.1 Lophiomys imhausi | reverse complement strand
TTTTAAACGTTCCCTCTGCCTCTGTGCACAGCTAATTCACACTATGTTCTGTAAATAATCAGGACATGACAGAATAGAAATGACAAGCCCCATCCAGCTCCAACACTGCTCCACTGACATCATGGGTTTTGTTTCTATTCTTATGCAAACCCTCCAGAATGTGACTCCATCACTAACTCTGAGTCCAAAAAGTCCTTTGTGGGTGACTAATGGCTGCTGCACACCCACCCTACTTCCTCCTCCTGCAGCTGGAGAGAGGACTGATTCCCAGTGGAGCTAGCTGAATGCTATTACCCAACCATGCTGGCCTGTTCCTGCAGAAAACAGCTTCCATTCCTCCTATCCCTACGTTGTTCTCTGGGTGGTTACCATCCTGCTATCTACCTACAAGTTAAAGGACCACCTTCGAAGGCCGCAATCACTCACTGGAGGGGATGTACCCAACAGCTGTCCCAGGGTCCATGCTGGCTCATCCAAGGCCTTGCTGTCCTCTTTAGGAGACTGTCCTAAGAAGGAACCCTGATAGGCTGTGCTTGGCACCAGGTGAAGCTAGACATCCAGCCTGGAATCCGGTGGCTGCTTGGGGGAGCAGTTTGATTCACTGAGTGTTTTGTGCAGGAGAAGGTGGGGATTCCGCCTGCCTCTGAGGACAGCGAACCTGAAGGCTCACACCTTGGACTGTTTCAAAGAGCTGAGTCAACTGATGTCTGTATGTATCCAGGTCCGGCCTCCCTCCAGGAGGCTGTGAGCAGGATAGAGGTGAAAAGGGCTGGTGCATGCTGGGGGGTGGGGGCTGTGAACAGACACAGTCAAGCCACCCACCGAGGACACAGCCTTCAGAGATACACACTTTAGACCTCATGATTCCGCCTCTAGAAACACAACAGGAAGGTCCTTTGGGCCAGTGAGAAAAAAATAGGCTCAAGAAATTCAGCAAAAGTTTCTGGAAAAATATAAACAACCATCAAAAGAAGAATTCGGCCAACAGTGGGATGCCCGCAGGCAAAGGCACTTGGAGGCAGCTTGGTTTGCTTTCGCCTGGGTGAGAAATGCCGTGGCCTGGGGGGTGTTTCCTATTTCAGTTAACAGCCTACATACAGCTCACTGTGAAGAAACGTCAGGGCAGAGACCTGGAGGCAGCAGCTGCTGCAAAGGCCCTGAAGGAAGGTTGCTTACTGCTTGCTCCTCAAGGCTTGTTCAGTTTGCTTTCTTACACTTCCCGGACTACCTGCCCAGTGGTAGCCCCACCGGCAAGGGGCTGCGATCTTCCACATCAATCATCAATCAGTGCCCTACAGGCTTGCCTACAAGCTGATCTCATGGAGGCATTTTCCTAATTGAGGTTCCCATTTCCCAGACACCGACCACACTGCGCAAGTCTGACAACCTGAATGTGATCCTCGCAACCCCCAGAGGAAGGAGAGAATCGGTCCTCTCACCTAATGCGTGCTGTGGTATATTTGGCATATTCACACACAAACAATAATAATAGAAATTAACTTTTAAAGATGAAGAAGAATGCTCAGATACACTGCCACTCACAGCAGTGCAGCCTGGAGTCACTGACCTGAAAACCCCAGTCAACAGCTCTGAGTGAAGAAACATGGTGGCCCTGACCCCTTTCTAGATCACCTCTGAGTGTCTCTGCTTAAGATGGCTGCTCACTGAAAGCAGTAACACAAAGGTGCCATTCTTATATGTATTTGCATAACTTACACTTTTAATACCTATCATTTTTAAAACTATTTCATTTTTGATTGTGTGCATGTGTATACACACATACATAGCCACCTGTGTGTGTCATAAATGTCCGTGCCTGCAGAGGGTAGAACAGCGCATCAGACCCCCAGGAGCTAGAGTTACAGGTGGAGGTGAGCCCCTCTATCACCATTGTGATGTTGAGCACAGAAGGGCTGGGGAGGGGGCAACTGAGTAATCAGACTAAGGCTACAGAGTCCATATCACTGTATCCAGTCCTCTGCTTCCTAAGGAGACTCATACCTCCACACCCCCTTCTACATTACACCCGCTCCTCCTCACAGCTGGAGCTCTGCGTCCCCCACCATCTCCCGCCCATGGCATAACCTCACACATCAGGTAGACCTTTGCATGAGAAATTCCAGAGAAGCCCCCAAACTGACTGTAGCCCAGAAACCACTTTCTGACTCCAAGTCTACACATCCAGGGATGCATCCACATTGCTCTCCTGGCTCCAGAAAATCAGATCTGTTTAGAGTAACAGACAACAATTATACAATTATACAACCCAAAATAAGAAAGTCAGAGTTCCAGTGAGATCGGCCCCACAGATATGCTTGGCGGCACAGAGCACAATTGCATTTCCCTGGCTAAGGGGATTAGAATTTGGGGATTTTTTTTAATGGTTTAGAAAACCGCAATAAATAATGACAAATAAATAAATGTTTCAATCCCAACACCAAGAATTCCAAAGCAGACAGTACTTAGGCAGAGTTCACCATTCTGCCCAACCACTCTCTGCTCTGCTGCCCATGAACAGGGCTACACAGCAAGACCCAGCTCACGCTGCCTTATGCTTTCTCAGCCTTGACTATGACAGTGAGGAAAGCAGAGCCATCAGGGGCCAACACCCAGGGGGAAAGCAGAGCCATCAGGGGCCAGCACCCAGTGAGAAAGCAGAGGAGACTGCAGGAATGGAGTCCAGCTGCATGCATGGAATTCTACAGGGTGAATGCATGAGAAAGACATCACCAAAACACACGGGGACAACAGAACACACTGAAATTCTGGAAAGACACAAGATGAAGGGGAATGTGTGGTTGTGTCCACTAAATGGCCAAATGTGGCTACACAGAGTCAGCAGCTGTGGGCCTAACTGCGACTTCCAATGCCTAACTTCAACATATCATCACAAAGCATCCCATAATACCATCTGTCAGACAAAATAAGGATTCAGGGGCTTCGGGCTTCAGGAAGGGTAATGTGAGAGGCTCAGTCAGAAAGGCTGATTCAAAGCTTTGCTATTTTACAGAGTGCAGAAAGGTGGTTTGAATCAGAATGGCCCCCATAGGCCCAAAGATTTGAATGCTTGGTTGTTAGGGAGTGTCACTAGGAGGTGTGACTTTGTGGAGTCTGTGTGTCACTTAGGGCGGGCTTTGAGGTTTCAGATGCTCAAGCCAGGCCCAATGGCTCTTACTTTCTTCTGCTGCCTGTAGGTCCAGTTTAAAACTCTCAGCTCCTCCAGCACCATGTCTGCCTGTGTGCTGCCATGCTTCCCGGCGTGACGAAAAAGGGACTAAAGCTATGAACTGTAGGCCAGTCCCAATTAATGCCTTAAGAGTTGCCATGGTTCACAGCAATAGAAACCCTCACAAAGACATGAGCCTCTGAGGGACATTCTCATCCAAATCGCAGACCCCTGCTGAGCTGGTGGTGTTGGAAGGAACAGAAACAGAAACAGATCACCACAGTGAACTGGCTTCAGAGCCACGGTGGGCAACAGCCAACACCAGCACACGTGGGAACTCCATTTCCAGTGAAGTGCCTGGCCAACCAAACCTCTCAGCATGTGCTACAAACCAAGTACAACTAACTCAAGAGGTGCATGGCTTCGTGAGAAACAAATCCAAGAGCTGTCCAGAAAGCCCAGCTCCTCACAGAACTGGTTTTGTTATACTTGTGCCTGCTTTGATCTATCGTCCCCACTGAGGGCGCTGGCTCTGAGTACCAACCATGCTGCCCACTGCATGTGCGTTCACAGGGCTTCGGAAGTCCCCATCCTCACCTCACAGCCCTCAGTCCCTCAGGAGCACTCACACCGGCTGGTGACTCATATTCAGCATGCAGAGTTCCAGTTCACACAGTCTGCCCCAGGCTGCAGGCATGTTTACTTGGAGGCAATTTGAAAGCAGTCCCTTGGTTTCTGAGAGCAGCATCTATGTTACAAAGCTGACCCTTGGCTGGCATTAGTAAGCAATGTGAAAAATGAAGAAAAGAAGCTGGGTGTGGGGGTAGCATCACTTTTAATCCCAGCACTGGGGAGGCAGAGGCAGGCAGATTTCTGTTGAGTTTGAGGCCAGCCTGGTCTACATTGTGAGCCTGTTTGAAAAGGAAGGAAGGAAGGAAGGAAGGAAGGAAGGAAGGAAGGAAGGAAGGAAGGAAGGAAGGAAGGAAATATAAGCTATCTTCGAATGCTTTAATTTTAATTTACTTGAGAAATGAGAAGAGACAGTGACTGCAGAAAGCTAGTATATTAAGATCCACCAAAGGAAATAAGCAAAGAATTTTTATTTAAATAATCTTCTTAAGTAGTAATGTGTTTTATTTCTGTTACTGTGGTAAAATATCCTAATAAAAATCAACATAGAGAAGAAAGGGTTTTCATTTGGCTTCAGTTCCAGATTCCGGTCTGTCACTGGGGGAGTCGAGGCTGCCTGTCAGCTCTTCCTCAGCTCCCGCATGATCAGCACACACAAATTCTTAGTCAGAACATAACTCCACTTGCCCCTGGCCCAATTCCTGATCAAGTCTTTGCTTGTCCCTGAAACACAGCTGGAGTCTCCACTATCCTCCTAACTCTCCCATCTTCCAGGCCCTGCAAGAACAGCCATTAAGCTCTGAGCATCCAATAGCTTTCTAGCTGAAAATTCCAAAATCTCCCAGATTCTTCCCAAAAAGCAACATGATCATTTTATCACAGCAACAAGTATTTATAACAGCAGACAGAAGGCGGTTCTCAATGTTACAAGCCACAAAAAGGCAAAAAACAAAACAAAAAACCCAGAACACACTATATCACACTATTTGTGTACATGGGACATAATTGCAGCTGGTATAAGTCACAGACGCTGTGCTGTGATTTTTGCTCTCTTTTTCCCCTCAGTGAGCAGGACACATAAACCAGAGAAACCCTCCCTGACTAAGCTGGCCATGGTATTATTTATCAGTAGAAAGCAAAGTAGGACAGACGCCATGTTTTCTCATGATAAGGCTCACAGTTCCCACCCATAAGTCTACCCAGCACTGTGGCCTCCTCTGGGCATTACCCACCCAAATCCAAGGATCTCCTAATCACAGGTACTGCAAGGTTTGGGTACATCTGGCTCACTCTTGTGCCTTCATTTGGGGCCCCACGGCCCAGTGTGGTCTCCCTCCCATTCCATCCTTACAAGAAACAAATTCGCCACAAAGACCAATGGTGCCTGGCCAAAAAGTCAGCCCAAAGGCAAACTGAGCTGAGTTTATTGACTGGTTAGCTCAACTGACAAACTCGATTTTCACTAAATAGATAGACAGACAGATAGATAGATACCTAAGAAAGACAGGCATGGTGGAGCAAGTCTGTGATCCCAGCACTGAGAGGTGGTGGTAAGAGGATTACAAGTATCAGTCCAGCCTGGCATATACAGTTAGTTCCAAGTCAGTCTGGGTTACAGAGAGAGAGAGAGAGAGAGAGAGAGAGAGAGAGAGAGAGAGAGAGACCTGTCTCCCCACTACCCTTCAAAAACCCTCATAAAAATGTACTAGAGTGTCTTGGCCAATTGCTGAACTGCCATGGGTTGACATAGGTATCCTCCAGTTCCTCTACAAAATGACCAGACTGTTGGCCACACCATGTTAAATGCTCATGGCCAGCAGGCTCTTCTCTAAAAGTGCCAACCAACCTGTCACTAGGTAAACTGGATTGGAGGGAAGTCCACAGAAATGCAATGTGCTGATCTATCAGTGAGGACTCTTATTCTGAAACTGGCATCCAAAGGGCTCCTCTGTCCCTCTAGGTGTCCCGGCAGGATGTGCAGTCCAGGAGAGACCCTAGGAAGGCTGCACGGGAGAAGTCATGTAACCCTATAATCACCATCTCTCTCCTGCCTGCTTCTAGGTGTTCATTCCTCCTCCTCAATCCTGAGATATACCCAAGACACAGCATGTGACAATGGAATAGAAGGCACAACACATTGGTCTGTCACAGAATACCATGGGCTCAAGACTAGTCTAGAGAAAAACATATAACCCAGGAAATAGTGGGCCTCTGATTTCCATCCAGCTCATATTTTGGAAAATCAATTTACCCGTAAAAAGTACTAACATTGTTGAATAAAATACTCTTGGGATATAATTTCATGTAGATAAAGAGAGCAAATGTATTAATAATGATGATAATAATAATAAATAAAAATTTCTACAACAGGAAAGAAAAAGAAAGCAATAATTAAAAAGAAGCTTATGTTCTAGCAAGATGGCTCCGTAGATGAAGACAAGACAATGCCCTCAAGCCTGACGACCTCAGTTAGATCCCACATCGTGGAGGGATGTGGAAGAGAAAACTGATTCCTGCAAGCTGTCCTCTGACCTCCACACACCCTCTAGGGCACATGTACGTGCTGGAGTCCATTCAGAGAACAGGCCCAAGCCTGTCAGGCTCTACCATCTGTGGGTCATGCCAGATAAGAATTCCTGCTTTCCCTGTTTATCAAGTAACCTTCTGTAAATCACACATCCTCAAAGTCTTTTTTCCAAAACTTGGTAGCCACACACCTCACATGCTGTAAAACAGTGGTTCTCATCCTTCTGATGCTGCGACCCTTTAATACAGTTCCTCATGTTGTGGTGACCCCCAGCCATAAAATTATTTTCTTTGCTACTTCATAACGGCAATTTTGCTACTGCTATGAATCGTAATGTAACTATCTGTGTTTTCTGATGGTCTTAGGTGACCCCTGTGAAAGGATTGTTTGACCCTCCCCAAAAGGGTTTCGACCCACAGGTTGAGAACCACTGCTATAAAGTGTTCAATGGTTTTTAAAAGCCATACCATGATGATTACATAAAATAACAGCTGCCCCCCATCTGTGGTTACCACATTCTACAGTCTTACTTGTCTATAGTCAATCAAAAGCATTATGTGGAAAGTTTTATAAATAACCACCAAGTTTTAAATCCCTTTTACTATAGCACATTGTTATAATTACTATTTTAATAGTAGTATTCATCCCATTCTGCACAATCATAAATTAAAACTTTCTAACGTCTGTACAAACAGAAGACAGTAAAGTCAGAGAAAAGTATAGTGCAGTGAGAGCGGCACCATGGGCAAGGAGCCACAGCATGAGGAACAAACAGGGCTGTGCAGACAGATAAAACATAATCCCGCCTCTTCTGGTTCAGACCCTGGCAGAAAGAATACGGTGAGTCCATACCTCAAAGCAAATGTGGAAAGAGAGCAGCCAAGTAATCGCTTTGCCCTTATTTGAATGAAAGCCAATTTCCCCTGATTAAACAAGCTGCAGAATATAAAGATGTAGAAAGAGCTGAAGGGAGATGGCAATGACATAGGAGGACATCTCCAGTTTGAAAAATAAAAATTAAAAATTAAAAAAAATAGAGATTCTCGAACTCATTTGAAATACATTAACTCAACTGAAATGTACATTTCTAGAATGTGCATATCTTTCTCTCTTGAGAAAAAAAAAATTTCACCCTGGAACACAGCAATGAATGTCAGAGGTCACCCAGAAAGAGGGTCGAGTCCCTAGGCTCCTTCCTCTCCTCGGACATGATTCTGAGTCTTCTGATTCCCTTCATCTCTCTTAACAGAGCTCCTTCTACTATCAGCAGCTTCAGGACCCTAGAACACACTCCAGGAGCACCTCGGGCAGAGAGAAGCCTCTCACCTGGCTTCCATCACAGGCCTGATAGGCACATGAGCAGCCCAGGAGGCCTCGGGGGCAGTGTGGATGGTGGGTGGATGCCAACTCACCAGCCATGGCTGAGGGATCTCCGGCAGAGGCATCTGGGGCGGTGCCGGCAGGCTGTTGGCCTCTGCCTTCTGAGCATGGTCCTTTACTTCAAAGCCTGTAGAGATTAACCAAAACCACAGATCTGGGTGAGGAGGAGGAGGCCAGCTGTAGCCTTTCCTGAGCCCTCTAGAGAATGGTGCAAATATTTATTCTTTCTGATCCTTTACAGCCATCCTGCAAGTGGAGGGGGTTGGGATCATGGTTCTCCACTTGACTGTGAAGGGTCTACCTGAGACCAGGCCAGACAGTGAAGAAGGGGAGGGAGGGGAGCTGAAGGAAGAATTCATAGAGTGTATAGTGTCAGAGGATATATCAGGAGAGAACGAATGGACACAGTTTAAAAGTAAGGTGGGATTAAAGAGGGTTTGGAAGCCTAGGAAGCTGGACCTAGGAAGCCCAGGGGCCTGTGAGACTCACCTTTGGATGACTGCATTCGCAGCAAGATGTTGGTGAGCACTGCCTTCTTCTCTCGGACGGTTGATGTGAGGTACTCATGGTCCAGGAGCTCCAGAAAGAGACGCAGTTCAACGATTAACTCCTCCATTGCTGAAAAGAAAGGGCAGATGAGGAAGGGGGGCATCAGGATGGGGGTTTGCAGATGTCGTAACAGGAGTGTGAGCTTCACTCCAGTGCCTCGCGATTTGTCTGATCACTGGATGAAGTAGTCTACATTCTAACAGGAGAGGCGAGCTTGCTAAGTCAGGCCTACTGCAGACTCATAATCCTCCCAACTTACTTTGAGGCAGCAAAGATTAACTGGAGGGCAGTCAGAGCCAAAGCCAACAGATGGAGTTGCTCCAAAGTAGACATTATTCCATGTCAGCGTGTGGTGCTGAATTTCGGTGTCCAGAAAGAGATCAGAATTTAAAACACCAGTTTTCAAATAACCATCATCAGCACACAGGCTCCAAAACTCAGCCTCAACCTGCTCCTCTGATCTGTGTCTATCACCAGGATGACGGGTACTAACACACTGCAGCAAGGATGCTAAGTGTCAGGGCAGTGAAGACTAGGGTTCAGGTGGCGACCTCCCCTCATGTCTTTCCCACTAAAATGAGGGAAGACATTGACATTTTACACAAGACAGGGTTATATCAGCAACTTTTAACTGACTGTGTGAACTTTACAGTCCAAAACCCTTTGTACAGTTGGCAGATCCACAATAGTTTCCCAACAATGCCTTCCTGCTGCTGCAATGATGGAGCAAATAAATACAAGGGTGAGACTGCATGCATGCACATGTCAAGCACTGGCACCCAGCCCCATTAGTGGCATGTGTTCTTCACAGCGGAGAGCCACTGTCCCTGAAGAGTGCACTTGATCCATCCTTGACATCACTCAGGTAGTAAAAAGTCATTGCTTTTATCAGTTCTCAACCCTCGAGTCTGACCCTGGCCTCTGCTGTAGCACTGGAAGCCCTTCTACAGATGGCAGCATGCTGGCCTGGAGAAGAAGCCACAGGGCCAGGAGCCATCTGTGTCACCTGACTTGAATGAACAATGGGCCAGCTACAACTATTCATTCATGCTTTTTTTTTTTTTTTTCCTCAGCCACTAGCCAGAGCCTCCTGTGTGCTAGGCATGCACAGAGCCACATCCCAGGCCTACATAGTCAGCATTTCCCAACAGCCTCTCAGAAACCAGCTAACTGTGCTCATCACTTCTAAGGAAACAGCCGATAGGTTTTTTTTTCCCAATGACCTTTTTGAGGTTCCATTAAGAATTTTGGAGTCTATGTCAGCCACTGTGAGCCCAACAGCCACCAACACTGTGCTTTTTAACAAGATCAGGAGCGACTCTGAGAAACATCGCTTTTGAGTGCTACACAATGTCACCTGTCCACAGTGAAAGATCTATGTGTACAGTTCAGGTGTCAACAGACCCTGTGAAACGAAAAATGACCTAACATTGTCTCCTGTGCTCTGGAGTCAGACAGCATCACAAACACCAGCCACCAAACTTACACTGCAAAGATAGTGGTCACCATTTTCTGTAAAGGCCACTGAAATCCCCTCTTTCCCAGCTATCTATCCAAGTGAGGACACTTCCACCATAAAGACATCTTCCCTCAGTTTGAATGTAGACGAGAACCCACTTGTCTTCCATTGAGCCTGATGTCAGAGATGCCAGCAAAAGTAGAAAGCAGTGTCTCTTTCTACTTGTCTTGTTTTGGTAAATTAAAATATTTTCCATAAACCTATCTAATATGTGTTACTATATAATGCTGTTTTTAGTAAAGTAATAAATATCTTTAAACTATTAGCTATGGACCAGGGGACATGACACCGTCAGTAAAGTCTCATTGACTGGTGAGAACCAGCTTGCTCATTGCTTGCCTCTGGAAACCTAAAGCTCCGTTCGCACTGAAAGCCCTGGAATGTCACTGGAGTAATGGCGTAGGGCATTCACTGACAGCTCAGATAGGAAGGGCAAACTGTGCCTACCAAACTCACTGTGAGGGTTCTTGGCATCGTGCTCAGCTCACAGTAAGTCCTTGACATGTCTGGGTTATCTATACGACATAAGGGTGTAGGGGGCACGGTACTTTACAGGGACAACGGTCACATCTCATGGTGAAGGGAGGCTGGGCTGGAAGAGTCGAGGGCACAGGTAAAGCAAGAGTCCCACTGTGACCTGGAAATACCACCTGTGCATGGCAGTGGGCAGGAAGAGTAGTAATGAGTTAACTCTTGAGCAAACACGGAGAAGGCCCCACTCAGAACAGAGGCGCTGAACACGGGCACACCTGCCGACCACAAGGGCTGCCTGCCAGGCTGGGAAAGGGAATGGCTCTGGAGTGACAGGGGAATGGGAGTTCCCGTGCTTGCCAGGGACACCCTGCTTCGGGCACTGCCTCACCACATAGAGGTGCAGCAGGAGAGAATCCTGGCCAAACCCACTGAGGTAGAAATAGGAGCCCAGCCAGGAGTCACAGCAGGCAGGATGGAGAGGAGCCCTTCCGATCATCTTTTCATACTGGGACACTGAATTTTGCTCTCCATGTAAGAGATGTCAACTCCTCTGAGATGGCCTTCAAAGAGCCCTATCACCACAACACAGAAGGGCTAGCACCATAGTCAAATCCTTCAAGATCAACCTTCCAGCTGAGCTTTGCTCAGTACTTTGCAAATCGTTCTTCAAGACAGAATCTTGGAATTGGAAAGATGTTCAACTCTCCAGTCGTAGCTTGCTTTCTGCTGTTGTGATAAACACCACGACCATAATCAACTTGGGGAGGGAAGGGTTTATTTCATCTTATGCCTTCCAGTCCATCACCAAAGGAAGCCAAGGCAAGAACTGAAGCAGAGACCACGGAGGAACACTGCCTACTGGCTAGTTCTCTTTAGCTTACTCAGCTACCTTTCTGATACCTGCCTAGGAATGACACCTCCCACGGTGGGCTGGACCCTCCAACCTCAATTAGCAGTTAAGGAAATTACTCGAAGACTTGGTCAAGGGACAATCTAATCAGGGCAACTAATTCTTCAGTTGAGGGTGTCTCCCTCAGACGACTGAAAGTGTGGCTCAAGGCTGCAGTTCACTCTCCCTGCTGGACCCTGGTCCGAGGACTACACACACCACACTAACTACCGGCCTCTGAATACCTGAGCACTTTCCATGCTCTTTTCTCATTGGACACTCATGACCTTATCATCTCCGAAACAGGTGACAGAAATGAGATCACAAACAGCCGGGGCCAGGCCTGTAGCAGCAGGCTGAAGAGGAAATCTCCGCACAGAGAGCCCCTCCTTTGTCAGACATGCCAGCCCTGTCATCCAGCGCCCTGTGCTGGATGGAATGGCAATCGCTGAACACAGACTGGTGCCAAGGATATAAGAACTGATAACTTCCCCCCCACACACACACAAAAAAAAAATCCCCCTGAAATGCCCTCATTCCATTCCACTTGACACTGTACCCAGGGGCTCATAGTCTGTCTCTTCCCCAAGTCAGGGGGCAATTTGCAGTCAGGAAGCATTTCTCTGCAGGAATGTCAAGCATGATGCCTGACAGGCACCTGCTCTGTGTGCTAAGCCAGGGCAATAGTGAATTTCTAGTCTCCGATGTGTCTTAAAGAGAAAATTCCAGAGGGGAAAAATGCTGCCCCTGAATAGTAACTTTTGTCTCCTGTGACATCTTTAGAACTAAAGAGAAGGGCGGTGGGAGGTCAGCTCAGACAGGGCCCCTTGGGCAGTTAGCACACCTGGCAGGGCCCTGTCTGCTGGAGCAAATTCTCAGGCGTGTGCTGAAGGGACTCAGCACTCCAGCAGCAGGGAAGCCAAGCAGCCACCACCCGAGTGCGGCCATGCATATTTTCCCTTATAGGGTTACAGTTCAGACTCCTCCAGCAGATTCCTCCACACACTTCCCCAGGCCTCAGCAGATAATCTAAAGAGGCTGCTTGAAGCTTGGCCTGTGAGTTCCCAGAAGCAGCAGCCGAGCTTTGAGGCTGCTGGTTTTAAGTTTCCCTCAGCAGGACAGCAGCTGATGCTCTCTAATAATGAAGATGCCCATCATCTGAGAGGCTGGGCGACAGTGGACATGAGTATTCATCTGTGAAGTCGGAATCTGAACAGGCAGCCCCCCAGCTGGCTGCTGCGAAGAGCCCGGATGCTGTAAATGAGATCCTCAGCCCAGACACTGGTGGGAGCCCAACCTGAATCTTTCTTTAGCAAGCTGCTGGGTGAACAGAACCCAGGACGATTTGTTGGGTCTCGGGCAGATGCTGCAAGAATCTTGGGAATATTCATCCATGTTGGGAAGAAAGTCTTTTTGTAAGAGCATGGGTAGGTGCTGGGCATCCTCCTTGCCGAGTGAATTAGAGGCAGGTTAGGAGGAGTTCCCAAGGACTGGTGTGAAAATCCTGAAAGCTGATCCTTTCCAGGATATATTATGATCCTTGAAGTTAGATTAATTCAAGGAAGTCGCAAAAGAAAACACCCTTCCACTAGTTTGTAGGAAGCAGGCAGGCAGGATCTGGATGTGATTTTGGCTCTCCATAGTGCAATTCACAGACAACAGCACAGGGCAGGAGTTCCTGATTCTTACAAAGAGCCCACTCACAGGAAACCCTCAGGTCACCCAATAGAGTTCAGACATGACACAGGGAAACACGTGTCCCAGCCCGGCTTACATCTCTGTAGTTTAACTCACTTCAATTCAATTTAGTTGTCAAACACTATGTTCACAAGGTTGTATTCAAAATTTAAAGACCAATAAGACCCAATCCTGGATGTCCACACTCCCGATCTCCGCAGCCACACACAAGACAAAGAACCATACCACCAGGAACAGGAGTGGCAAAGGGTTTAGAAGAAGTTGGAATGAGGACAGGCATGCCAGGTAAGGGGAACAGACGGCTACTGACAGTAACCTAAAGGCAGAGGGGGTGTGGTATGCTGCTCGTTTCTTTTTCCATTTTCATGTATGTGTATGTTTGCATGTATGTGGGCATATGTGTATGGGCACACATGTGTGAGCCCGTGTGCATGTGTGGGTTTATGTGCACATGGAGGTTGGTGTCCAGTGTTATCCTTGACCTCTCTCCACCTTATTCATTGTGCCAGGGTCTGTTAACTAAACCCAGATCTATATAGCTAACATATAGCACCTAATAGCTAATCTCACTAGCAATTTAGTCTGGAAACCCCCTTTCCACCATCTCAGGCTGGAATGAAAGGCAGCTGCCATGCCCACCCAGCCTTTACAAGGGCTCTGGGACCCATACTCAGGTCCTCATGCCTGAGGGCAAGTACGTCAGCCACTGAGCCATCTCTACAGCCCTGAGAAGGGCATGTGTATGCTCTGTTCATTATGAGAAAATGTGAACATTACAGAACTAGAAACCCATTGTACAAATATCTGGATACCAAGAACAGTGATGAGAAAATGAATACAATCTCATATATTCAAGTGAAGAAACAAGCAAACAGAACACACACACACACACACTCACACACACTCACACACACTCACATGCACGCCAGAATCATGATGACTACGAAAAGCCGGTATACCAGGGTATGGATCGGTGACAGAAGGCTTGTCTTGCATGCTCCAGACCCTGGATTCAACAGCCAGCACTACAAAAACAAAAGCAAAAGGCATCTGGCCAACAGTTCTATGTCAGCTTTTTAAAGATCTTTTTATCTTGCTCTCTCTCTCTTTTATTTTCCATAATTACTTAAAGTAAATGAATCAAGTTTAAAAAAAAAAAGCCACCTACACAGTGTTGCAAACTCTTCAAATGAAGGCAAAAGCAACTGAAACAGAAAATGGATGGTGATCATCTGCAGGGATGGATGATGAGGGGTTGTGCCAAGTAGGAGAGTCGACTTCAAGGGGCATGATTACCAGTGCTGCAGTTACTGGGGACAGCAGCATGTGCATACCCTGGCAACACCCCAGTTTCCCTGGCTTTTTAGATACAGAGTAGCTTGTGTCTTCCTTGGCTAGCACTGTTTATGGTTGGATTCATTGTTACACTATTTGTTCCCATGCAAATAAAAAAGTTATTAACTCAGGAACAGGTCACTTTAATGAAAAAACTTTGAATTTCCAAAAATGAAGTTATGATCATCTTAAGAATTAAGTTGTTTACCATAAACTGTTTACACTGTGGGTCACCTAAATGCACCAAGAACTTCATATCAAATCCCCCAAATCAGCCAAGGATTCATGGAAGCCTTACTCCTACACTCTAAGATAAGGTCAGGTCTCATCTTGATCTGGCATGGTTGCTAGCCAGTGTGTCCTGAGACCCATCTTTCCAGCTCAGCAAAGAAAGAACATAACAGACCAGGCAGCAGGACTGGGCAAGATGGAGAGGGCATCAGTTACAACCTCAAGGGGGCAGATTACCCAAAAAACTGGCTAGCAGTAACAAGCAGTGTGGACTATAGCATGTCAAGGAATCCAGATCTCCTCTAGTGAACCCTGTCAATCGTAACAAAGCCTCCACAAACGCTCGCATCTGAGCACATAAAATATAAACTTAGCAAAGACTAAAGAAGGAACCATAAGTGTTCAAGAGGTAACTTGAAAAAACAAATTAATTTAAAATAAGGTAACTAACCTTAAAAATATAATAAAAATAAAAGATAAAAATTTCAAATTATAATTTACCAAAGGCATACTTGCCTTACTGGCATGAAAAGAAAAATGGTCTTCATTTCAGGTTAGAATGTTAGAGTGCAGCTTGCCACATAGCTCACACACTCTTGGATATCAGCTTAGAAGTTTTTTTCCTATATATAAAGGATATTTTCGTTGTTTGGTCTTAAAAATGCAGTTAAGAGATTTAAAATGTTCTAAGTAAATTAAGGGTTACTACAGTTCAAACTAGTTTTCTAAATTTCTAAGAGTTGAGGTAATTTGGAGATAAGATAAAATATTTGAGAATGGCAGTGTTAGCCCCTGGCTTTAATTCCAGCAGAGACAGGCGGATCACTATAGAGTTAGCTGTCTTCCAAATTCTAGAGTTACAATGAACAGGGTGATTTTAGTTCACACCCTTAATCCCAACACTTGAAAGGCATACACTTTTAATATCAATAAACTAGAGACAGAAACATGCAGATCTTTGGGTTCAAGGCCAGCCTGACACAGAGTAAGCTCCAAATAGAGAAAAACTTAGATTCAGGGGTGGTGGTTCACCCCTTTAATCCAACAACTGGGAGGCACATGCCTTTGATCCCAACACTTGGGAGGCAGAGGCAGGCACATAGGATTTACAATGATTTAAGTTTAAAAGTCACATGCAGCCGGGCGTTGGTGGCGCACGCCTTTAATCCCAGCACTTGGGAGGCAGAGGTAGGTGGATCTCTGTGAGTTCGAGGCCAGCCTGGTCTACAAAGTGAGTCTAGGACAGCCAGAGCTGTTATACAGAGAAACCCTGTCTCGAAAAACCAAAAAAAAAAAAAAAAAGTCACATGCAAAAGGCATGCTGAAATTCAAAGTGAATTGTCCTTTGTGATCTCAAAATAAAAACAAACGTTTAGTTCCAAAATATCAAAAGAATTTTTTTTAATCTCAATTGAAAGATAATACTTTTTATATTGTCAAAAAACCCAATTTGCTCTAGGAAAGGTATTACCTGCCAAAAAAGTAGCACCCCAGAGTTAGGATTAGGGCAGGGTTCTGTTCTTACCTTTCCAGGAGACTATAAACCATCCATCTAAGGAATCCAGGGACAACTGGAGAACTAAAACTTCTGAAGAAAAGAGACCAGACAACAAAGAAGACAAGTAGCCCACATGATCCAGTCTTGAAGACTGCCTCAATAGCTGTTTCTTTAAAAATCTATATCCAGAACAATTTCAAAATGGCTAAGATGGTCCAGCCCCACAGACTGCTCCAACCAGGACTTCAGTAAAGCCCTGAACTTTCTCACCCAAAGTTCAGATTCTGACTACAAACTTCTCAGGACATTTAAATGAGCACAAAAACAGTGGGCATGAAATGTTACTATTAACTTGCTTAACCATTTTGCCATTCTTAATTGGGGATCCAAAAAGTTTTCCTACATCCCAAATCAGCAGGAAGCAATTTTAAGAGAGTGATGTCCCATTCCCAGAAGGTGGGGTGGGTGAATTTTTGTTGTTGTTATTATTTAGGGGGACTGGTTACAAGTTGTTAAATGGTCTTGTTAAACAAGGTTTAGGAGGTTAGAACCAGGAATTTCTCTTTTTCTTTTCTCTATCCTTCTTTCTCTCCTATATAGAGGGGAAAAGACTTGAAAAGAAAAAAAAGGGATATAAACATGATATAGAAATGATAACAAAGGGATAGATTATTAAATATTTTTTTATATTTTTGTATAATGATACAAAATTAGAATTATATTTGGCTACATTGGTATAGATTTTTGTATATGGATACAAAATTAAAGTTAACTCTTTTTAAGGTATTGTACCTATGTAATGCTTAAAAATGGAATGTGACATTTTGGTCTTTTGATAGCAACTATCACAAACTGTTTAGGATAATTAAGAAATGCAAACTAATAGTCATTCAAATATGTCATTTTGTTGGGTACAAGTTTAGTGTATCACAGATGTTTTCTAAGTTAATCAGAAATCAAGTTGCTAAGAGACAGGCAACATTTGCTTATTATCCAAATATGCAGAGATAGATAGGTAGCCTTCAAAAACCTCAAGAGATCTGCAGAATACAGCATTCAAAGATGTTCTCTTAAGATTTTTTTGATATTGAGACATGTCAGCTCCTGACAGCACCCCCTATTCTACTCCAAATAGATGATAAGCATCAAAAAATCTCCATTTGGAGATAGCTGCATTAGTGGCAAGCTTGTCACTGGGTGAAAGAAAGCCCTTGCTTCAACTGTAGACAGAATGCTGTCCAAAAAGGACAAAACTTGGAAGCAGGTAGCTCTGCCAAGACAGGGTGGGCAAGTCCTTCATAATTCCTACTTTACAATTAAGGTCTGTCAGAGATACTGAACCAAAAGGCTGAAGATAGATGCTCCAGTGTATTGAGAGAAATTGGGGACTGTCCAGGCAGCCAGTTGTTTGTCATTTCTTAGTTTTGGAAGCTGTTGGCTCTGCACTTCCTGTTTATTCAGATGTATTTATCTCAGGTCTCTGATATGGTTGAAGACTAGATAGTTGTAGTCTCACAGTTAAACTGTAAGTTGTTTAAAAATTAAAGGGATGTCCTAGGTCTAAGAAGGTGTCTTTAAGTTGGTAATGCAAGTTAGGATGGAAACTGAGTTAGGTATAGAACTTTAAACTCATGGAAAAAGATAATAGACTATTAATATCAGTTGCCAAATATGTACGGACTGGACATTGGGAATGTATGTTATAGCTTATAATTTTCATAATTGTGGCCTAATTGTTCTTATTGTTTTGAATTTTATTAATTGTTATAAGAAAAAGAGCATGTTATTGGACTAAAAGAGGGAGCTATTGGGAGCAAAAAGATACTCCTTCAATTAAAAAAAAAGCAGATAGGAGGGTAAGGGGAAAGAGGGTAGGAGGGTGGGGCTGGAAGGGGGAAGAAGGAGGGGGCTGTGATTGAGAAGTAACTTGAAGAAATAAATAATGTTGGAAAAAAAAGAAAAAGAAGAGGGAAGCATAAAATACCTAGAAGACATTTATAATTTTAGGGTAGCCTCAGGTTTACAAGAACACCAAAAGCACCAACATATGTTTAAACAACAAATTTTTTGAAAGAAATTACCTTTAAAAATGAGAGAATACGTAGAATAGGTATGTCTGACAACGTGTTTCTGCCAGCACACTGAACATCAAGAACATACAAAGGCAAATAGCCTGGCAATGACCAGGCCAAGCAGTTATGGCATTTCACCATAAAAGTTCGCAAATGGTCACTAAAGTGTAGGAAGTCACTCACTGAAGATGAACAAACCAAACCACCATAGTGTTCGCCAGTTGACTAAAGTTTAAATGATGGAAACACATTTCCCCAGTGGGAGGGGCATGGAACTTTATCCTACCCCTACCCCTCATCGGACTTTGTGACAGCATCGTAAAGTTAAAGATACCCCCCCCACCAACACGTGCCCAGAAACTCATGCCTAGGGATTTACATAAGACACATTACTGCACCCATCCATACAAAAATGTTGGTGACTTTATTCTAAACATCCAAAAACCGAAGCCCAACCTAAAGGAGCATTAAGAAGGCTGGGGATAAATGTTACATTGTGTTCAGTCCAGAATAACCCTCAGCAATAAAAAGAAATAAAGTATGCACACACAAAGCCCAGGTAAATCTCTCAAAAGAGCAACATGAAGGAAACATCCATCCATAAAGCAAAAGAAATTCCAGAGCCAGCAGTTGCTCCTGGCTACAGAGCCAATCAGGGCTGGCCTAGATCAGGGTGTAGGGAGGTTGGCCAGCTGACTCCGGGGCTGGGGATGAGCTCTAAGCTCACAGACGGGGGCTCTGTGAGCCAAGGCAACAGAGATTTGGAGAAACCTAACAGGTCAAGGTGATCAGGAAACACTTTTTTATCTGGTAATATGAGATCTGCATAAACACAATTTTAAGAAAAGACTACTGGCTGGGCAGCAATAAATGAATTAGGAGCAGGGATGAAGAGTTTGGTTGGGTTTCCACAGGAGGAAGGCAGGTTCTACCACAGGCATCAGGGAAGCAAGGGCCCCTTACCTGCCACCATTCAGGTCATGGCACTTGGGCCTGGGGTTCTTCCAAGCAGAGGGAGTGAGAAAACACCCAAACACAAATGAATTCATGGAGCCAAATAAAACAATAGTAAGTGGACATTCTCATCTTGTTGGTGAGGAAAATGAAGTTTAGAGAGGCGAACAGCTCACACAGAAAGAACAGGAGTTATCAGGTCTAACCAGTTCTGTCTTCATCCAAAGATTCCAAGGTCCTGATGAAATACAGCTGGCCGGAACAGGCCAGGGAAGAGGTCAGGAATGCACAAAACATTACATTTGGAGAGAGGAATACCGCCTAGTCTTGGGCATGGTGTCTGCTACAGAGGTCAGGTGCTATCCATTGACTAGCTTCCTTCACAGTGGCAAGGCTTCTAAGTCACAGGGACAACCAGGAGGTGTGTTTGGTGCACCATGTTATGGTTGTAATCATGAAGATGCTAAAGCCTAGGGATAAAAGGCATGTTGAAGGGTGCAAGGCTCAACAATGGCATTAAAACAAAACAAAACTACTCACTCTCTATATTCCTGCAGGGACAGGACAGCTGGGCACAATGGCCCTGGCAACACCTCTAAACAGGAACAATCACACAAAAAGTCACTCAGGAGAAATAACTCAACAACCGTGCACTCTGCCACACTGTGCCTCAGCCCTGTGCTAAACCCACACTACAGCTGGCACCACCTGACCACTGGAGAGCAGGCTGTATGCAGGAGGGATGCTGGCTATCATCTCCTGGAGACCCTCTGCCATCTCCAGGGGGACATTCAGAGCCACGAGGGCTTCCAGACAACTAGTCCGTTCCAATCTGATCATGTGACCCTCCATTGCTTTATTAAATAAAAACCCTGCCCTAATTAAGTTCTTAAAACTACAACTTTAGGGACTGGTGAAATGGCTCAGTGAGTAAAGGGATCAGTCATACCAAGCTTAATAATCTGGTTCCATCCCCAGGACCCAAATGTGGAAGGAGAAGAAAACAAAAAACTGACTTCTGCAAATTGTGCTGACCTCCACATACACGTGTGGCACACACACCCCTCCCACTAACATACCATAAAATAAATGAATAAAAATATAATTTACAGAAACTACAACCTAGGGCCTGAGGAGATGCGGTGGAAGCAGAACCTTCTAGAATCCTGAGACAAAATGCTTCCTGTTCATCTGAAACTCCCCAACTGTTTTCTGACACATTTTACACTGCACCCACCCCAGTCCAACGGAATGAAAGTGCAGCCTGCCAGTCAAGGAAGAGGTGGGTGGGGGCCGCACACTCCCTAGATGGCAGAGGGAAAGAAGGCACAACCATGACCCACAGAGGCCTCCACATCATGTCACAGGCACCTTCCACAACACATGAGAAAACGAAGGCACCAAAGGGATGCACGGTTCTGCCAGGCATACCACAAGAGGTGGCAGCGGGACACGTGGGTTCCTCTAGTATCTCTGATGAGTGCACACTTCTTTGCACCTCTTTGCACTGTTCCACAGAGCCTGAGGCTGAGGCGTGTTCAAGGGTGCAAGGGTCAACAATGGCATAAAGGACTGCTCACACTCTATATCCCTGTAAGGACAGGGCAGGTGAACACAATGGCCCTGGCATCCCCTCTCTCTCTATCAGGAAAATAACATCAGACCATGTGGGGAAGACACCAGCTGCCTTCCCACCTCTGTGCAGGCTCAGGCACACTTCCAAGGCAAAGGCATGGCAGCATGGCCTCTTAGAAGGGCAGACCAGTTTCAGGAGAGAAGGGGGCTTCAGAGAGGGGCCATCTCCCTCTTCATTCCACGCCCACCCAATGGAATATTCCATCAGCCCCTGGACTGCTGGGTTATTTGCAAACCAGGAAAAGAGCCTGTGTAATATCAAAGCTTCCCTGCATCTGCTCTGAGTTCAGAGAAATAAACTCCAAAAAGAAAGGCCTGAAACCCAAGGCAAAGCACAATATTCTGACTCTGTGGAAGGGCTGAGAAGGCAGCACAGAAGTAAAGAGAAAAACAGCTCCGGTGACACAAAGGAGCCCAGCCAGCGCTTAGCGTGGTGGCTTTCTCAAAGAGCTTGCACCAGGCCTTTACAGGAAGTCCATCCCTCATAAATCTCAGAGCCTTCTCATCACTGGCCCCTACAGTCCAGCTGTCCACGAAGCCTGCAGCTGGGCTTCTGTATCCTGGCTCTTCTCATCCGGTAATCAGTGCTGAGGCCAGGGACTGTGTCACCAAGTCTCTTCTGTCAGCTAGAGGGAACTGCCTCGGGGCTCCTGACAGCAGGCCTGAGACAGCCTTAAAGCTCCAAGGAGGAAGGGCCATGGTTCTCCAGGGAGTGGAGGCTGAAAGGCTGGCATCTGTCCCTCCTCCTGGCTCCCCAGGCAGATGGTTTTTCCCCCTGAGGATGTGGGAACAGGAGGCAGGGCGGTGGGCACCTCACTCTGGGTAACATATGCCAGGGTGTTAATGGAAGCAAATTAGAGGCGAGGCTTGTCTCACAGGCTGCGCTTCAGGGACTGGAGCTGCAGGCTCGCAGGACGGGTGAGAGCCAGGTTCCTCTGGGATGTGAAACTTAAACTTAGGGCCCTGGAAGTTCTGCTTGAAGCTGTTTGCATGAAGCCTTGAGCATGCTCTGTGAAGCCAGGATGGCCAGAGGTTTGACTGAAGGTCCTCTCTCTCTCTCTCTCTCTCTCTGTCTCTCTCTCTCTCTCTCTGTCTCTCTCCCTCTCTCTCCCTCTCTCTCTATCTAAATTTAATATCCTATGTGGAGAGCTTGGCACAGTCTTTGACACAGATGAGCCCTCCACACATCCTACCAACTGCCACTTTCGTTATCAGTACAATCTTCTTTTACACAAAAGTTTATCAAGGGTTCCTCTCCACCACACAAAGAGTGGTTGGAAAGATTAAAGACAGATAACAACATGCAGCCTCCCGGCTCCATGCCGCCAGTCAGTGCTCAGCAAACCATTGCTCTTGATGCTCTCAGAACTCCATTAGCTTCCAGTGTGCTTTTCCCAGGAGCTGTTCTTCCAAGCAAGTGGATCCTTTATAACAGTAATGAATTGTGTTGAGAAGGATGAGACCACTTATGCGCATCCTTTTCTCACCTATGCGACCCATGTGAGAGAAAACAGTTGTCAAGACAGTAAGGAAATTTCATAAATATTCACGCTCAACAGTGTTAGGAATATTAGGAATTTTATATATATAAGTATGTATGTATAAATATATATATAACACATATGCTTATGCAATACACACAGCACACACATGTTCAATACCATCTACACAATGGTTCTTCCCAGATGTTTGGACTCAGTTTAGACTCCTGCCATGGATCCAGCTTCTGTTTCCAGAGGCCTTCTTCTGTGGCGGACTCGGGCATAACCTCTGTGGAATTCTGGTGGCAGTACTAACCCCAGGTGTGAGACACACTGGGAAGCCTCAGACAGTGATAAAGAATTACAGAAATAAGATTTCCAAGGGATTAGGATCTATAGGAAAAATAGGGTTCTCCATCAAGATACCTCCTGGTTACCCAGAGCAGGAAGGCGAACAGTGACTGAGGCTCAACATCACAGAGACAAAGCAGAGCTCAGGGCAGCCTGGGCCATTATCATGACCTTTACCCACTCAGTACCCAACCCAGAACCAAATCTCCCCAGCTCTCCTTCCAAATGCAGCCACCTCTCCTGGCATCCTCACCACTGCCAAGCTAGTCCACCACATTCTGCTCTTATCTCTCTCTCTCTCCACCCCACCCCACCCCCCGGCCACTCTTGCAAATGTCTTTTCTCCCCATCTCTGTACTCTGGCTTCATATTCAAACACCTAAGAAAATACACACACAGAAAAAGGGCCATACTCAGAGACCCTGGGTGAACAGAAAACCTTTGTACTCCTTTGAGACCTCTCCAAATGCCTGAATTATTTCAAAATAAGCAAAGAGGGGGAGCCCACCAGGCCCCTTCGTGAGCCATCCTGTTCTCCAGGCCAGGAGCTCTCCCCATTAAACCCGTCCATTTTTTTTTCTTGAAGCACTAAGAGGCCTTTACCTTCTGCTCCAGTTTGGTGAGGTTCGGGGCTTCGTGTGTTGGGAGCTCTGCCCTGTACACAGCTGAGTAAAGAGATGGTGGGGCCTTCATGAAGTGGAGCCCAGTGGAAGGCCATGTCTGGCTCTCTCTGGTCTTTCCCTGGCTTCCTGTCTCACCCAAGTTATCCCTACATGTTCCCATGATGCCGTTTGCTGGGAAATCAAGGCCATATGATCACCAACTTTCAGCCACAATACTGTGAGGTAAGAAAACTCCATAAAGAATTGAGGACTGACAGTGTTAGCCATGTGACCACACACACACACACACACACACACACACACACACACACACACACACACTTTAAGGATATATTTCCCCCCACAGTTTGTCCCTCATACAGCCTCAATTTCATGGCAATGAAATACACACAAATGGAGACTTTCAAGGAAACATTAAGATAGTCTGCTACTGGGATGGAGGGTGGAGCATGCTGAGAAGATGCGAACCTCCCTGACCAGGAGGCATGAGGCAAGCTTTGCACCTGGGAGGCTCCCCACTAACACCTTCATGGAATCTCCAGTGAATATATGTGCCTTCCCTGGACCCACAGTCCCACGAGGGTCAATGCAGAGCCGAGCAAGATCACACCGCAGCAGGCTCACCTGTACCGCCTGATAACTGGTGTCTGTAGGGCGAATAATATTTCATCAGTCAATAATCCATCACAGAGAATGCAGCAACCTGGAATTGTCCTGTTGGAAACAGGATGGGAACAGAAATGATCTTCCTCCAAGAAGGACAGACATCAAAAAGGTCTTCATCCTACAGCCCAAGACTTCATCTTTATCAATGGCCTGCAAACTAATTAGCTTCTGAACCCCAGACAAGTGTATGGTGGCTTCTGCCCATCCATCTGGAATGCCACAGGATCTATGAGCAGACTGATGGGCTAAGAAGCAGGTAACTGGGCCTAGCAAGAAGTGGTGGGAGGGTAAGACGAGCTTGAAGCAAGATGGTCAATAGGTTTTAACTATCCCGAAACACCAGTTGACTGGTAGTGGCCATCTGAGAGGCTGGGATCTTAAGGGAAAGCAAAAGGAGTATGCTTGGGGGAGCCAAGCTCAAGAATTCACCATCACCCCTGTGACTGACAGTGAGCATGTCTAAAGGCCAGATGTGTTTTCACTTTCAGTGGTTGGAATGGTCTTCACACTCACATACCTTCCTTAGACTAGGCAGCAGCCATGGCCCCGCCCCACAAATCTATTTGATCTATTTGGCTGGAAGCTCAGCTGTCTCTAACAAGTGGCACTGAATAAATCCTTTGAGAATTCTCGGTGACTCCAATTATCACCAAGCCACGAGAGACTGTAATCTGAGAGAAGCACGGGATAAAGTCAGCCACATGTACAGAACGCACCCATCCTGCCTGCCGTAGACAAATGTCTTTCCCCCATCCAAAATCTCCATTCTTTTTTAGAGGCTGAAACTGAATATTAAAATGGTCAAGGACACCAAATAAAGATGGAATGTGCAGATGCGAGGAGAATGAACAGCCTGGAGAGAGGGTGGTGAGGACGGCAACACAGAGGCAGTCTCCACATGGGGAAGACAGCTGTCACCAACCACCACTGCCCCCTTTACTTGACCTTAACTATGCCAGCCTAAAAAGCACCAAGTGTACACATCCCACATAAATGGCTTCTGAAACAAGACCTTCAACCAACAAGGACCAGAGCCTAGCCCCTAAGAACAACCGAAAACTTGGGCAACACAGGAGCTGTGGTTTCCCTCTTCCAGCTGCCATAATCTGTCAGTGGCGCAAGGATTCACTGAAACAAAAGGGAGTGGATGGCAGGGGCACGTGGCACAGCAGCCAGGAGAAGCATGAGTCTCAGGCAGAGAAAAGGACTATGGGATGGCTTGGATCAAAGCCAAGAACACCACCAGCACCTCTGAGAAGTCTGAAAGACTCTGCTTTCATCAGGCAACAGCTTTGCCTGAGGGAAGCCTTGCTGCTGTCGGGCTCCTTTGCTAGGAGTCCATCCCAGACCTTAGCAATGCCCTCTCTCTTGATAGTGAAAGTATTCTCTTTATACCATGAACAGTTTCTGAGAGGAATGCAGTTCATGGCCTACTGCTGAGGAAGAGTGTTGGAAACCAGTTCACAAGGTACGTTGACTAGTAAGGACGGCTGACTAGTAAGGATGCATGCAGAGTGTGGCCAGGGGGATGTAAAGCAAAACTTAATAAAGCTAGGATGCTACGACACCCCAACTTCTCTAAATTCCTGTTGGCATCAAATTGTGGATATCACACACGCCTGTACTTTCCACCAGAACACACTAAGTCATCGCTGGGACCATTGTTTTCAGCTCTCATTTGTTTGACCACAGGCCATGCTTCCTTCTGTCATCCCACAGCCTCAGAGCTGCAGAAAAGCTCCTTCTGGAGCCATTCACCATGATGCCGCCCGAAGTGAGAAAGGGTTGAGGGAAGTGAGAAAGGGTTGAAAAGATGGTGCCAGCCAGGACAGACTCTAGGGGCAGGGAGCATGGCAAACATGCCCTCCCCATGAGCCCCTGGATGGCTAGACTGGAATGAGCAAGAATTTTCCTCCAAGCTCTGTCATTTTCCTAGATACAACTGGACCAATGAAGGCTGGAACTCCAAAATCTGAAACTGAAACGTTCCCAAATCCTAAACTTTCTAACTTTGTGCAGCTCCACTGTGGAGTCCGACCAGTGAAGTTGAGGCAACTATTTCAAAATCCACAACCAAGCCACCATAACCTGAGGTACTCTGGGTAAGAGGATCCACCTATAAATATGTAAATTCTTAACTCTCAACATAAACAGAGAATGTCCACAGAGCTCAGAATGCTTCAGGCACCATCTTTCTCCATCCTCTCTTGTCCCAGAATCCAGGAGAAACCACCTTCTCATTCCTGTCAAAAACTACTTGGTTGGGGACAGAGACACGGCTCTATGGTTAAGAGCATCTTCTGCTGTTACAGAGGGACCCACGTTTGGTTCCCAGCATCCACATCAGGCAGCTCATAACTGCCTGTAACTGCAGCTCCAGGGGACCTGATGCTCCTCCTGGCTTCCACAGACAACTGCAAACACATAAGCATGCGCATGAATACACATACATACACACACACACACACACACACACACACACACACACACACACACATTTTTTTAAACTTACAAACTACTCAGCTGGTGATAAAGAAGACCTCAACTTACTTATACTTAAAAAAAAAAAAAAAGAAAATCCAGGTTTTAAAAAAGAATATAGAAGATCATCTTTGGACAGCCATACTTCTAGTTTGGAGTAGAATAAGTAAAATTCTCATGATTTTAAGATAATCAACAATGCGTCTTCACTGACTGTGAAAAGACCAGTCTTTCTGAGTCAGGCATGAAAGAGAAGCCAGCTGGTTGGGGACAGATGATAATCAGTTCTCAGCGGGCTCTTGGCCACAACTCCCAGGGTGATGCATGGAAGGAAAAAGCTATCAATGAGCCGGCATCTGACCACTTACTCACCACACCATCTGCTTCTCCCTCATGCAAATTTAAAATTAATATGCCCTGTCTTGAGACAGAGCAAGGGCTGCCTGCATCTGTCCTTCGAAGGCCACCAGTAACTGTTGCCCACACAATGGTGATTCAAGTTGCACCTTAGACAGGAGTCTAACGTACCTCGATTCTAGACCAAGAATAAACAGACACTCTGGCATTCTGCATTAATTTCCCTTTTTTTTTTTAATTGTCATTTCCAAAACTCCGTCTGTGTTTTATCTCTTGATAAAAAGTGCAAAGAAAGTGGGATTGAAGGGCCTTGAAAAGACCTGCCTTCTTGAGACCCAAGACATGGCCTTTTCTAGCTGGTGGGTTTCCTTTCTGCATATATGGCCCACAGCACAGTGCCTCCTCCTTGTTACACATTCAGGGGAAAGAGGCCCACAATGCAGGGAAGTGTGGGGAAAAGTCGAGAGACTGAGAGGCTTCTGGGGCTGGGAGCATGGTTCAGTGGTTAACGGTACCCAGGTGACCTGCAGCAGCGCTGGGCTGAGGTTGACACTGCTCTCTGAGTACATAGACCTCCACCAGGGACTGTAGGCTGTGACTCAAATGCAAATTCCATGTCTCCTGTGACTCAGAGATTCCTCTCTCAGGGTGTTTAGATTTCTACTCTAGGACCTCACAGCTAAACACCTGAGGAGAGTCAATCACCCAGAGTGACCTGGCAGGCCTCCACTTACTACAGTCCCTGATTCCATGACAGCACCAGCCAAGAAGGGACAGAAGAAAGGACAAGCCTCTCCAGTTCACTCAAGAAATCACTCAACAAATATTTATTAAATATTCTCTGTGCCAGGCAGTGGCTATATAATGAGAAATCTCCTTTTCAAGTGGAGACAGACCAGCTGAAATACAGGAGCGGGGATAAAGGCCACAGAGAGATTCACAGCAGGAAAGAAAGCCCCTGCCCTGTACTGGGTAATGGATGTTAACAATGGAATAGAGCCGGGCGGTGGTGGCGCATGCCTTTAATCCCAGCACTTGGGAGGCAGAGGCAGGCGGATCTCTGTGAGTTCGAGGCCAGCCTGGTCTACAAAGCGAGTCCAGAACAGCCAGAGATACACAGAGAAACCCTGTCTCGAAAAACCAAAAAAAAAAAAAACAATGGAATAGAAATGGAGGATACAAAAGGGAGATGGGGCTGGAGAGACAGTTTGGTGGTTAACTGCATGAATGGCTCTTGCAGAGGACCTGGATTCAGTTCCCTGCATCCCCATCCAGTGCATCATAACTGCCTGGAACTCCAGTTCCAAGAAGATCTGATGCCTCTGACCTTCACAAGCACCTTCATTCTCATGCACATGCACGCACACAATTTAAAATAAAAATAAATCCATGTTTTTTTAATTAAAAAAGAAGGAAAACATTAGAAAATCACTCCCTGAAGTTTTGTAGGGTGACACCTTTCTTCTCTCCATGTTGTACTTCTCCATAAGTGGCCTAAAACACTGGGGAGACACCACAGTTGCTGTTTTAAGACAGCTCAGATTTCCAGTGTCAGACAGGCATACTCCTGCCCTGTTAGGATAAGACTCTGTAAACCATCTGGCCAATGACAGAATGTCATTTTTTTAAGAGGAAACTTTAAATGCAGGCAAGCGTGTGTGTTTATTCAAGTGCTTTGTGCTCACAAGAGCAGACTGCACTAACAGACTTCTCCGTGTTTGGCTGACTTTGCCAGCTTGCCATAAACAGGCTTCTGCATCTTTTCTTAATTGTTTATAAATAGCACCAACACCCGAAAATGTAAATCAAGGCAAGCTGTGCCTACTCTTGGCTCTGCTGAGATGGCAGTATGTGACAACTGCCAAATCCAAGAGAAGAAGAGATCCAGGGCCTGCAGTGGATGCCACAAAGCCATTTTGCATTCATCCCTATGACAGCCAAGGAGACAAGCAACTTGTTCCCCACAAAGACAGACGAGCCCTTTGTTCGGCAGATAGACACTTGCTGGCTCTGTGTTGGTCTGCCCTGTCACGTCCACTGAGATCTCATGTTGTCTTGAATCCTGGAATCCCCCACAGCAACATAAAAGTGCTACTGAGCCCATCTTACAGACAGGGGACACAAGGAATAGAGAACTGAATACACTGCCCAAGATGTCAGGCCCCAAAGAGGCTCAAATCTGCCACAAAGGCAAAGCCCCAAATACCCTCCCCATCTCACTGTCAAGATGGGATTCAAGTCCCTTCCAAAAGCAAGTCTAGGGACACTGTCCTGGTTTGCTTTTTGTTGCTGTGATAAATACCATGACCAAAGGCCACCTGGGTGGGGAAGAGTCTACTTTTGTCCACAGATCACAATCCACCATCAGAGGAGCCAGAGCAGGAGCTTAAGACAGAAACCGAAGCAGAGACTATGGAGGAGCTCTGCTTACTTTCTCCCCACAGCTCACTCAGCCTGCTTTATTATATACCCCAGGCCTACCTGCCCCAGGCTGGCACCACTCACAGTGGGCTGGACCCTCCCATCAATCAGCAATTCAGAAAATACCTCACAGGCAATGGCCACAGGGTCCCTCTTCCCAAATGCATCAAACTGACCACCAAGACTAGCCTTTGCAGACACTCGACTAGGTGAAGTCGGAAGATCAGTCAGTGCTCCTATCCGCTGACAATACTGAAATAATCATGCCAGCTAGCACTCAGGAAGCCAGGCTCAGCACTTCACCCTCCTTAATTCCCACCATGACTCTGTGACAGTGCTCCATTTCACTCCCCATTTAGGGCTGAGAAAACTTAGGCCCATATAGGAAGGAAGTCATCTGTGAACACCTATTAGGATCTCTTGGAAATACTCAAAAGCAAATAGTCCTTCAATTATAAATGTTAGCACAACAAAAGCAAGTAACACCGGGGGAAATGGAGATGGTTCTATGACAAGAGAACTGACTACTCTTCCAGAGGACCAAGGTTCAATTCCCAACATCCATGTGATGGTTCACAACTCCCTATAACTCCAGTTCCTGGGGATTTGACATCTTTTGATCTGCAGGGGCACCAGGCTTGCAAGTGGTGCATCATCAACAAGGCAAAACTCCCATTGTTACGTCTCAAACCTGGGACAAACTGCTAAGATGCCAATTAACATATCAAGTAGATGCTGGGTACCAAATTCTTCCAGGATCCCTCAGTCCCTACATGTTACAGGGTATAGTTGCCATATGTCCCCTACCCTGAACTTTCCAGCCCAGGGGGTGAGCTGCCCTTCCTCCAGCTGCCCTTCCCTATATAATCCAGGCATTTTGGTCACCTGGCCCTTTTTGTCCACTCTTTACCTTTCTGGTCAGCCTCTGGGCCCAGGCTGCCCCTCTTAATCAACAACTCTTCTCTCCTCTCCCCTCCCCTCTCTCCTCTAATAGCCCAGCTCAGTCCGGTCATGATCGCTCTGGACTCTCCCAGATCTGTCTGTCTCTGACTATGCTCTCTCTTTTATCTACAATAAACCTCTTCTTCAAGCCATACTTCGGGGCAATCATGTCCTTCCTTTTTTCTTTTTTTCATTCACCAATATACATAAAATAAAACACAAATGAAAATAATTCTATCATTTTAAAAAGTAATATGAAATAATATAGCAACAATAAAAATCAGAAAGCACAGTAACAGTGAAGCTATGCTCTTCCCTGGACCCCTTTTCTACCCACCATCCTCCTCAGAAGCAGCCAATGCTAAGGGTATGTTGAGTTTTCCTCAGCCTTTCTGTGCATACAGAAGTAACTACACACACCTAAGTTAAGAAGATCCAAACATGGCCTGTTCTCTGCTTGCTGATTTCCATAATCCCTCAGACACCTCCCACAGTCCCGGAACCATGCAGAACGATGAGGCTCCATGCCAGGACCCTTCCCACCATCGCTCACATGGCTGCAGGAATTCAGTCCTATCTCCCTACAGTGTCCAGAAGTCATTGCTGTCGGTGGAGAGACGGGCTACCCCAGAGAGCCACGCTGGGCACTGTATAGGTGACACTCTCCCAAAGCCACCAATCCCTGTCCTGCGTGAAGAAGGGGTCAAGGCTGAGCCATGCTGGCCCACGGGGTGACGCACTGGTGGGAACACAGTTTCCCAGACAGAGTACAAGCTCAGGCTCTGCCAGGCCCATAGCATGGACCACAGCTATCTCTGCCTCAACTGCTTCCACCTGCCTTCACTTTCCTGGAGTTGACCCTTCATCACCTGCCCCCAAAGACTCGGCTTATGGCGGCTTCTCTCCTCCTTGAAATAGATTTGGCACCCCTTCAATCTTCTCTTTGTCTCCCCACTACCATTTTCTAAGCTATAATTGTAACTATGTAAGATTAGATGGTTCTCTGTACGCTACACTTAAAAAAAAAAATGTAAACACATCCTGAGAGAAAAGCACAGCATCCCAGTGAGAAGCAAATGTGCTAGCAGGTGCACACAGAGGGAAAACTGTCTTTGTCAAGGTCCTGAAGGCCACCCAGGTCAGTGATCCACAGACACAGACCAGACGCTTGGTTCATCCAGGCTAAAATTCTGTACAATGAAGAGAATCAATGAAAAGTCAGCAGAGGTTAGGTACAGGGTATGCTCGGGAAACCAGAATCAAGCTTCTAGAACCTTCTCAGAAAGGGATCATACATGATATACTTAAGTCCCACCAGCAGTGAGCTATAAATAAGATATTCCAGCAGGGCCCAGCAGTGACTCAGAGCGCAGGTTACCATGGGGTGCAGTTCACACTGGTACCCTCTACACAACATGTTCCAAAACTTCAAACTTCCAAAGGAAGGCAAATACGGTCAAAACCTCCATGCCTACACAGCCACAGAGGCCCAGGGAGCCCCTCCCTCCAGTCCAATCAGACCCCATCCCCAAACCAGGTTACCAGATACAGCCAGCAGCCCACCTCACACACAGGCCTGGCCTGGATGGGGACCCATTGCCGGGAGGACCCTCTGCCGCTTGACTCAGAAACCCTGTCATTCTTGTCAGTTTGTGCCCATTGGCCCTATCTTCTTAACCTCACCTGCTCCCAGCCTTCCATAGTAGCTATGGTCTTCCTTAATAACTAAGAAACTGTAAGCCAATTCTTAGATTTTTTTTTTTTTTGCACATGAAAAAGTTTAAATTCTTATTATTTAAAAAAAAAAAAAAAAAGGCCGGGCGGTGGTGGCGCACACCTTTAATCCCAGCACTTGGGAGGCAGAGGCAGGCGGATCTTTGTGAGTTCGAGGCCCGCCTGGTCTACAAAGCGAGTCCAGGACAGCCAGAGATATTCAGAGAAACCCTGTCTTGAAAAAACAAACAAAAAAAAAAGACACCAGAGAAATGCAGAAAAGAATAAGGCAAAACAAGATCACCAGAGAAGAAATGGGATGGCAGACATGGGATGGCAGACAAGAGGTACAAAGTCAGAGGTGAACAGTGAACTCCACTGAGGCTTCCAACTGTCCCAAGGAAAAACTCTAGAGTACCATGGGGAGGGACCTTCAGTGACACACAGACCTCTACTGGTGGGACCTAAGGTGGGCATCACAGCACTTCCAGGTGTGAGCATGATTCGTCTTCCTTACACACCTCACTGCACCTACTAACCCTATTACCTGTACTTCCGGCTGACGACCTGAACGAGAAAACAGGATTTTAGATGGCCTTAAAGCTCAGGGGAGAGGTGGATGCAGTTGGAGTATGGAAGCCCCGAGTTTCAGCCATGAATCTGTACTCAGATAATCTTCTTGATGGTGAAAAGGAGGAAAATGGTCAATGCCTCATAGCTGCAAGGGTCAAGTGAAGAAACTAATTTTGTTCAATGACAATAAGTTGTCAATATTACCAATGCCTCACATAGCCTTTCATCAGAGCTGATGGTGCACCAAGTTATCAAGTCAGGCCTTGGAGACACAGGACACTGGAGAGTGGGTGAAACAAACGGGCCCCGGGGCTCAAGGGCCTGCTGCGCCTAAGGAAAGGATGATAGGTGAGGAGGTAGTCAAGACAGCGGGGGCCAGAAGCCGGAGCCTGAATCCCAGTTGGCAGACTGGGTTCTGTGACACTAGCGTTGCTAGCAATCATCTTAGCATTTGAAAACAGCCAGGCAGAGGGTTTTGGATGTTCTCAACACAAAGAAATGTTACATCCATGGTGACGGGCCAGCTGGCCATGCAGATCTGATTATTGTACACATGTGCTGCAATGTCACCTTGCTCTACATGCACCTATAATTACCATGTGTCCATTACAAATAAAATGGAAGGACAGGTGTGGTGGCACTTGCCTGTAATCCCAGAACTTGAGAGGTAGAGAGACAGGAAGATCAGGAGTTCAAGGCCAGCCTTAGTTTCATAGCAAGTTGGGAGGCCAAACTGGACTATGTGATACCCTGTCTCAAAAATGTCAAAATAAATTAATACATAGTTGTTGAAAAAGTGTTCAAGGTGCTTACCTCTCCCAAGGCTAATCACAGCAGGATAAAGTTCTCACAGCAAAGAATGACATTAAACCAGTTAAAACATCATAGTGTGGGGCTTGATTGCACCTAAAAAGGCTTCAAAAGCACAAGCAGGTTTTGAAACTTTCCAGAATGAAAAGTACAGAAGACTGGCACAGACATTATCTTTTGACCCTTGGAACGCCTCTCCTAAGAAAGTACAACAAAGACGACCTCCGACCTCCGACCTCCGACCCTGTGGGTTCCGGCAGTGGACAGCCACCTCCTTCCTCTGCACTCTAGCCTCACACCAGTTTTGTTCCTGAACATTGGAAGAAACAGCAACCTAGACTCAGAATAATGACCTAGAACCACCGGCCCACAGAACCAAGCCACTTCATTCACAGCCCTAAGAGGCCTCTCTCCCCTGAACTGCCAAGGTGGGAATCCAAGGCCGGGAACCTGAAGCACCGTGTTCGGCTGCTGGCAGGTCATCTTTTGAGAGATCATCCCATAAAATTAGTGTCACACTTTTCAAAAAGACAGTGTGACTTTTATAGAACCATCTACTCCACTTGGAAAGAAGGTCTAATAAAACCACAGAAGAAAAGTGCACTCACACAACAACAAATTAAGTTCATCTGTCACAGGTGCAAGTCCCAGGGCCCTCTGGGCACACAGATGCTATGCTGAGCTGAAACTGAATTGCAAGGGACAAGCAGGTCAACTTATTAAAAGAGGTTGGGCTTTAACCCCTCAAAAAATGTCTCATGTAGAAACTTCTTTAACTTAGTTGTTGTCTGTTTTTTTCTGGATTAAAATGCCACAGCTGGCTCATAAGACAGTACATACTGATGACACGGCCATCTTGGTGGGAGCAGGCCAGGCACTACAGCAAATGCAGATGACTACAAAGCCTGCCTTTAAGAAGCTCTCAAAAAAAAAAAAAAAAGCTCTCACTCTTCTGGCATGGTAGAACACGCCTTTAATCCCAGCACTTGGGAGGCAGAGGCAGGCGGACCTCTATGAGTTCGAGGCCAGCCTGGTCTACAGATAGAGTTCCAGGACAGCCAAGGCTACACAGAGAAACCCTGTTTCAGAAAAGAAAAAAAAAAAAAAATGAAAGAGAGAAAGAAGCTCACACTCTGAGAGGACTGAGTAAGGATGGGTCACTCAGCTACAATCCCAACTCATGGGATCATTGCTTACAGCAGTGGTTCTCAACCTGTGGGTCGACACCCCTTTGGAAGTTAAACAACCCTTTCATAAGGGTCACATATCAGACATCCTGCATGTCATATATTTATATTATGATTCATAACAGCAGCAAAATTACAGTTATGAAGTAGCAATGAAAATCATTTTTTGGTTGGGGGTCACCGCAACATGAAGAGTCATATTAAAGGTCACAGCCTAAAGAAGGTTGAAAACCACTGGCTACAGAAATGCCAGCCTTTGACTCTAAAAGGCTGAGGCCCTAGGAATTCAGGCCAAATTTAAGCCCTATTCCAAGCTCCCCCCCAGGACAGCTGCTGTGAGCCACAAAAAAACATGTAGAAAGGAGGACCAGACCTGTCTTGCCCTTCTCACTGAACTCCTCTGGGCAGAAGATAAGATCTTGGGTTTTAGAAGTCAGTTGCCATTAATAGCAACGGGGTGAGATGAGATCAGAGTATTCTCCCAGACAAAGGAAAGCAGCATGAAGCCATGCACGTAAACCAAGCATGGTGGTCCATGAGAGGCCTGCCTGACTCCAACACCCATCTCCACCCACTGCCTCGCCTTCAGGTGGCCACTAGGAAAAGAGGGGTTCAGCAGAAGAGGCATCTTTTTCTGGTGGTTTTGATGTTATAAGAAATAGATTGTTGCCAGGCGTGCTGGCTGGCACACGCCTTTAATCCCAGCACTCGGGAGGAAGAGCCAGGCAGATCTCTGTGAGTTCAAGGCCAGCCTGGTCTACAAAGTGAGTCCAGGACAGCCAAGGCTGCTACACAGAGAATCCCTGTCTCGAAAAACAAAACAACAATAGCAGCAAAGAAACAGATTATTACAATGTGTTTTCAGCAGGGGGTGCGCTTAGAGCTCATCAGAGTCACAGAGAAGCAGGAGGTTCTGGGTCCCTCCATCCTGGCTGGCAGCTGCCCGTCTCGGGACTCTTGAGATTGGCAAGTTACAGGTCATCTGCCAACTGACTGAGCCCAGATTCAGAGAAGGGGACAATCCTGAGCCCTGCGTTTTTCACAAGATCAGGCTGTGTCCTAAGCTGATAGGATGTGGAATTTGGGGACCGGCGGGGCAGGGCCTACCTATGGGGGAAGAGTCAGGACTCTTCTGCCATATCAGTGCACTGGCCATTTTTGCCCTTTTCTTTCAGCTGGTGTTTCTTTCTGAAGAATGGTGTATTAAAAATGGCTTCATTTTCACAAGTCTCTTCAATTATCTTATTTCTCACAATGTCACCCAAACTTACCACACTGTGAAGCAAGATGAGGCTTTTCAGCATTAAAAGCTTTTGTCAGCCTGGGCAAATGCTCCTAGCAAATGTCAAAGAGCATCCCAATGTCACATGATGAAATTTAATTTCCTAAGCACAACCCAGGGAAATAGAGGGCTGGAATTAAGAAATCTGCCATAAAAAAAACTCAGCAACTTTCCTTCAGATGCACTAGGTGTAAACTGCAAGAGTGTGCCTCTCTCCTTTACAGATCACCCCATTCAACTGCACCCCCCAAAACACTCTTAACTGACACCAGGCGCCTTAGTGCAACTGTGTACCCCACAGCAAAACAAATCGCCAACGCCTGCCTCCAGCTCACTGAAGGTGGTCTTGGACTAAAGTGGGCTGCCAAGTCCAGGAAGTAAATGCAGAAAACAAATCTCTGGTTAGCCAGTCCTTTGTTCTTTCCTGAAAGAGATAGACATCAGTCTCAGTCAAGAAAAGGAGGTGCGGGGACTGGAAAAAAAATGGCTCCCGGTTAAAGAGCACTTGCTGCTCTTACAAAAGACTCAGGTTCAGTTCCCAGCACCTATACCAGGAGGCTCACAACCACGTGTAACTCCAGTTCCAGGAGACCTGATACCTTCTTCAGGCTTCCATACTGTCTCAGTGAAGATTTCTATTGCTGCGATAAAACACAATGACCAAAAGCAAGCCGGGAGGAAAGGGATTATCTGAGCTTACATGCCCTGATCACAGCCCATCATGAAGGGACAGGCAAGAACCTAGAGGCAGGAGCTGCTGCAGAGGTAATGGAGGAGTGTTGTTTACTGGCTTGCTCTTTCACCAACGGCTCTCCTGGGCTCACTTCATGGACTGCCGCCTACCACACAGTGCCAAACCTCAGCTCCTCTCCATGACCCCGTCATGCCTTGAAAACAAGCACCATCTGGGCAACTCTTCCACTACCAGGCTCAGCTGCCAGAACGAGGCACACCCTTGGCCCCAGTGGACCGCAGCTTCTGTGTGCTGACCCCAAGGAAACACTTCACAGAAGCTTTTGCCTCAATGACCTGGTCTCTTCTCAATCACAGCTTTTCTTCAGCCCTAGCTGACCAGGATAGATTGTCCCAATAAAGCAGAGGTTTCACTGTACTGGTTCTTAATTCATATTATTACATGAAAGTTTTTGAAAGAATCTCTGCTTCCCTCTGAAACCTCACAAGCTAGGCCTCCATTGCCAGTACTGATCTCAGCATTCTTATCATCCAAGCCCCTACAACAGCTCATTAAGCTCTAACATTCAGTGGCTTCTCCAGCTCAATGTTCCCAAGTCCTTCCATAATCCTCCCAAAACACTATCAGGTCTGTTATATGAATAACTCACTCCTGGTACCAATTTATGAGTTAGTTAGGATTTCTGTTGTTCTGTGACAAAAAGAAATTTGGGGAGGAAAAGGTTTACATCTGAGAGCCTGTAGCCCATCATCCAGGGACGTTAGGGCAGAAACCTGGAGGCAGAAACTGATGAAGAGGCCATAGAGGAGTGTAGCTTGTTGGCTTTGCTCAGCCTTACTTTTTATAGCACCCAAGACCACTAGCCCAGGAATAGCACTGCCCCCAGTGAGCAGGGCCCACCCACATCAATCAAGAAAATGTACTACAGACTTGTGTATAGGCAAATCTTATAGAGGTGTTGTTCCAATTGGGTGTCTCCCCAAATGACTTGAGCTTGTGGCCAAATTAATATAAAACTAGCCAGGACACATGGGCACCAGGTACACACATGGTGTGCTCACATACATACAGGCAAACACTCACACACATAAAATATAAGTACCTCCTTAAAGAAGAGAGGGGAGCTGGAAAGATGGCTCAGCGGTTAGAAGCACTTGCTGTTCTTGCAGAGGACTTTGGTTGGTTCCAAGCAACCGAATGACAGCTCACAACTATCTATATAACTCTAGTTCGAGAGAATTATCCTAGCCCTCACAGGCACCAGACACACATATATACATACATATAGGCAAATACTCATACACATAATATAAAAGTAAATAAGCCTTTTTAAATTTTTAAACAAAAGGAGCCTTAATTATCACATACACAACCTCTCCTTTCACAGCTGAGCATATGGCACTCACATAATAAAGGAAACAGTCTGGCTTCAGGATGGAGCCAAACTCAACAGTAAGACACCAAACTCTGGCTTGGAGCCTGTGCCATAATATTGAACTACTTCTGATGAAGGAGGGTGAGGCTGGGCACAGGCCTTCCCACCCACACCACAGTCATTCAGCAGGTCACACAGTACCCATGGAAAGACCTATACTTCCCATATACTGTAACTGGCTAAATTTTATCACTGTAGATATCACGGCATAACATAAGGCTTTTCCTACATTCTGCTCGAATATGTTAGACATGTAGCAAGCATATAACATATGGCGGCCATTGGTACAGGGTACTCAACACTGACAAGAACAACAATCCCTAATCAAGAAGAAGTGATGTACTAAAGAGGGATACAAAGAGAAGGAGGCTGATGAGAGAGCTAAGAGAATGCAGGCGTGGGGCTGGAGGAGAGGCCCCTGTGCTGGACAGCACCTGAAGAACACGGTCTGAGAGTTACAGAGACCCATGTCCCCAAGGTGGCTGAGGATGCTCCTGTCATCCTTGATTCCTTGATCCCCTTGGCTCCAGGAATCACAGTTGTGGTGGTTTGAATAAGAATGGCCCCCATAGGCTCATAGATTTGAGTGTTTGGGGAGTGGTGCTACTTGATAGGGATTAAAGATATGGTCTAATTACAAGAAGCACGTCGCTGGGGGTGGACTTTGGGGTTTCAAATGCTCATTCCAGGTCCCCCCCCTCCCTGCTGCCCACCAATCCATATGTAGAACTCAGGTACCTCTCCAGCACCATGTCTGCCTTGCCTGCATGCCTCCAAGCTTCCCACCATGATGATAATGGACTTAAACTCTGAACTGTAAGCGAGCCCCAACTAAATGTTTTCCTTTATAAGAGTTGCCAAGGTCACAGTGTCTCTTCACAGCAATAGAACACTGACTAAGACAATGGTCAAGGAGCTCACAGCCATATAGTTCAGGAGAAGAAAGCAAAGCAATGAACCAAGCATGAAGGTCCAAAACAGTTTTTTAGTCACGACGGCCCAATTATAAAATCGTGGATATATTCATTTGAAATTCAAGGTATTCCAGGGCACATTGGTTTTAGTACTAAGTTAATGCTACCAGTTAAAATTTAAAATAAAAATACCCATGGTTCAAGGGCTAAGGCTGCGTTATCTTTGACAAGCGTATTTCCTCTGCCCTGTTTGGTTTTTTATTGTCAACTTGACACAACCTAGATTCACTAGGAAAAAAAGACTTTCATTTGATCGCCTCATTCCAACTATTTGGTTTATTGTTGTGTCTATGAGAGGCTGTGTTGACTGGTGATAGATATGGGAGCGCCCAACCCACTGTGGGCAGCACCATCCCTAGGCAGGTGGGCCTGGGCGGTGTGAGAAAGCTGGCTGATCCTGAGCTAGTGAGCAAGCCAGTAAGCAGCATTCCTGGACGCTTTCTGTTCTAGGTCCCTGCCCTGACCTCCCTCAGTGATGGATCTTAGCCTGGAGGTGTAAGCCACACAAACCCTTTTCCTCCTCAGGTTGCTTTTGCTCATGGTGCTCGGCACAGCAACAGAAAGCAAACTAAAACAGATTCTCAGGATTTATATTGGAAAATGACAAGGACGATGAGGGTGGTGGTCCCCTGACACCTTCACTGGGTGCTTCTAGTACTGGTGTTCAATTGAGCGGTTTGTAGACATCTGCAGGTAAAACCTCAGACGATCCTTATCCAGTTCAAACAGCCCCTCATCCATTTCATAGATGAAGTCAATCAAGAGTAGACCAGCTTAAATGCTCGCTTATAAAATTACACAGCATTTGGCGAGGCTCAGGACCAGCCCTTGCTGAGGAAATTGTTTATAAACTGTCCCACGCAGTGCTGGGGGGGAAAGAGTGCAGAGAACACCTGCTGAATACTTCATACTCCAGGCTATCCCGTGCCCTTGAAATGAGATGACGGTCCCACAAAATTAACTGTCAACTTTCTGCTCCATGGAGAGATGGGAGAGGGGTCAGAACAGAGAGAGGGCCAGTGAGTGTGTGCATGGGAGATTCCAGCAGGATGGAAGTGTCAGGTTGTTCTGTGTTGTCAGCATGAAGCAAGACTCAGCTGGGGAAAGTCTTGGTAGTGCTCCTTCCTACCTTCAGCACCGGTTCACCTCAGACCAGAGTTCTCAGTCTCTGCTGTACACAGGAACCATCTAGAGACCATAAAAGCAACAGCTCCCTGCACTCTGCACCCATAGATTCTGTCTCAGCTGGCCTGATATACAAGCAAGCATGTTTTTCCCAGAAACCCCCAGATGCAGCCAGGGTTGCAAGCCCTCGTCCCAGACACTCACACACTTGGCCCAGCTCAACACACTCACTGGGATTCTGAGCACTAGAAAATGGGCTCAGACAAGGCAGCCTCTACTCGGTGACAACAGATGAGTGTTTGCTCTCTGCTTCGGGATAAAGAAACTGGGATCTCTGATTTATTCCAGTCCAAAACAAATAAACTCGCAGGTGAAGAGAGATTTGGGTGTAACGCTTCTACACAAAATACTTCCTGTTGCTCCCTGCCAAAAGCCGAGGGACTAACTGAGCTCGGGGAATTCTGAGAGGAAATTCATGTCTGAACCACAGCGAAAGTGCACTGCCTACACATACCACAAAGTACATCAACGGTTCAAATCTACTGTTTTAAAAGGTTGGAAATAGAGAACCCAGCAGCACAAAAGAAGCCAGCTCTGCTGGCTCTAGCCACTCAATGTTAACTACTAGCTCTGGTCTGAGTCCAGGGGACACATAAAGGAGGGCACAGCATGGAAACACTGATGGCAATGTAGCTGCAGAATCTACCTCAGGACAGAGAAGTTATTGAAGGAATACCAGGAAAGTAACCATAGGATCCTGTTCTCCATTCTTAGGAGATGGAAAGGGAAATGGGAACACACACACTACACACACACACACACACACACACACACACACACACACACACACACACTACACACACACACTACACACACACACACACACACACACACTACACACACACACACTACACACACACACACACACACACTACACACACACACACAC
>CAJQZJ010031795.1:6200300-6211598 GCA_907164525.1 Lophiomys imhausi | reverse complement strand
CACACACACACACACACACACACACACACACACACACACACACCAGCAGCTGAGGGAATATTTAAGGTGTTTCACACCTACACATGTTACACAAATAACAATTCAGGCCTTCATTTCTTACAAACCTTGCAACTTCGGCATCGCTAATCTTTCTAGAAGCCCTTTGCTGTCAGCGTCTGTAATGGATGAAGCCTGAGTTGACGAAGGTGTGTATTAGCATAAGAAAAGAGGGCTCTGGTGTCCCCCTGGATGCCACCCCACCCCACCCCCTGCCACCAGCAGTCACTCTCAGCACAGTGAGAAGTGACCTGTGTTCCTTTCACTGTCAGCCTCTTGGTTGACTCAGCACTTCCCAGAAAGCTAGCAAGCCGGCAAGCTGGCAGCTCTGTCACTGACTGCTCTGAGGCCACAAAAGTCATAAAGCCCTGAGCAGACATGGTACATCTGTCTCTCACTGTCTTCTACTTGTCATGCCGGTCACTCCATGAGCAGAGGAGGGTTTTGGCGGGTTACCAGAAATTGACTCCTCACTCCTGCCCTCCCTCCTAGCAGGGCAGACTGCCTGGAGAGAAGGAAGCTCTGAAGGCTTTTTCTGCAAGGCATGGACTGCATTCCTGTCAGTCCCACTGGAGACACCCAACCACATGCAAGCAGAAATGTGTGCCTCCTTCTCACAGTGAGGCAGGGATCCTAGGTTAGTGCGGCTTGCCCTGAAGACCTAAGTGGGCTGTCTCAGGCTGGATCTCACCCATGGGCATGAGCATGTTGTACCTTTCAGGTCTTCAGGACAAATTACAGATGTGCTTTCTTCAAGTGACAGAAAAGTTGTTTTCACAGCTGTATTCCCCATAGATTCGATGCCTTACAGGCAGCAGGGCGGTCTTACAGCATATCTCACCTGCTTTCCCTGTGACCTCCTGGGACATACTGCTTCACACAGTTCCATCAAGGAAAAAAAAAGGGATGGAGAAACACTCAGCAGTTAAGAACACTTCCAGCTTTTGTAGAAGACCCAAGTTCGGTTCCCAGCACACACATCTGATGCTGCTCAATTGCTTGGAACTCCAGCTCCAAGGGGACCTGACCCCCTCTTCTTGCCTCTGAAGGCACTGCACTCACATGCAATGCTCCCACACAAACACACACACACATAATTAAAAACAAAATAACTTTAAAAATAAAAACATCAAACTCACAAAAATTCAGTGAGTTTTCCAATAACCCTTTATTAGAAGCAGGACAGAAAGATCTTTTGACTCTGGAACCAATACTTTTGCCAGTGTGTCACACGATCCCTAAGGGCTGGGAGTCTTCCCTGACCTTCAAACTGCAAAAAGAAATCTCTCACATGTCTTCCAGCTTACGACAGAAGGCAATTTGTAAATTTCCAGCTGTACTTGGAAAAATGCATAGGCCATTATCCAAGGTTCCTTCATTTGTGTCTTGGACAGATCATTCCAATCCAGAGAGGAGCTGAGTTGGAGAACGATGTCATCTGTCACAGTCACTTGCATCCCTAAAAAGGTGTATTTGCAGAAAGGTAACCCGAAGACCAGTCAAACACAGGCAAAGAAAGGGAGAGAAGGACGATGTGGTCTCTGGTCCTGAAGAGATGGCTCAGCGGTGAACAGCACAGACTATCCTTACAGGGACCCGCATTCAGTTCCCAGTACCCATGTCAGGCAGTTCATGACCGTCTCTCTCTCTTTTTTTTTTCTTTAATCTTTTTTTTCTTTATTTTTCATTTCTTCAAGTTACATCTCAATCGTAGTCCCCTCCCTATTCCTCCTTCCAGTCCCACCCTCCCACCCTCAACCCCCCATCCTCTTCCCTTTTTTTTTTTTTAAGTTTAAGGTATATCTTATTTCCCCCTACAGTTTCCCCTTTCAGTCCAACAAATGGATCTTTCTCTTATAATAATAAATACAATACAAAACAACAGAGGTAATTAGGCCATAGTTATGAGGGTTATATGGCTTAGCGTACATTCCCAATGACCAGTCCATATGTATTTGGCACCTGACTTTAACATTCTACTATCTAACCATCTCCATGAGTTTAAAGTTCTATATCTAACTCAACATTCATACTAACTTGCAACACAATTTTAAAAGCATCTTCTTAGGTCTATAACACTCTCTTGACTCCTAAACAACTCAAATTTTAATTATGAGACTCTAGCTATCTATTCTTCAACCACCTCAGAGACCTGAGAGGGATAAATATATCTGATTTTATAGGAAGTACAGAGCCTGCAGCTTCCAAAACTAAGAAATGACATACCAGTGGCTGCCTGGACAGTTCCCATTTTCTCTCCATACATTACAGCATCGATCTTCAGCCATTTGGCCCTGTTTCTCTGACAGACATTGATTGTAGAGCAGGGGTTATGAAGGACTTGCCTACCCTGTCTTGGCAGAGCTAGGCTGTCGACTTACCTGCTTCCAAGTTTTGTCCTTTTTGGACAGCATTCTGTCTACAGTTGGAGCAAGGGGCTTTTCCTACCAAGAGATAGGCTTGCAACTAATTCAGTCATCTCCCACTGGAGATTCTTCGATGCTCATCTTCTACTTGGGTAGAATAGGGGGTGCTGTCAGGAGTTGATATGTCTCGATATAAAAAAAATCTAAAGTTACGAAAACATCTTTGAATGCCATATTCTGCAGATCTCTTAAGGTTTTTGAAGAGGCCCTAATATAAGCAGATGTTGCTTGTCTCTTAGCAGCGTTATTTCTGACTAGCTTAGAAAATAGCTATAATAGGCTGTCATAGTACCTAACGAAATGACCGGCTTGCATAACTATTAGTTTGCATTTCTTAATTATCCTAAACAGTTTATGACAATTAGTAGTAAAAGGCTGAAACATCACATTTCATTTTTTTTCTTTACCTCCTAACCCTTCCATCCCATTTCTCTGGGGTGGGGTGTCAAGACCGTCTCTTAACTCCAGCTCCAGCGGATCTGACAGCTCTGGCCTCTTCGGACAACCTCTACACTCATATACACACTCACAATTTAAAACTAAAATCACACACACACACACACTTAAAACTAAATCATCTTTAAAAAAGAAGAAAAAGAATGACAGAGCTTTCTGACGTGGAAGACAGGGGAACTCAACTCATCCCCATCTACCGTGTACATGGACCATGCTTGTTTTGTCTCACCATTACCCTTGAACGTCATCCTGGATGCCTCCAGAGTAAAACTACTATGTATATACGTGAACATGTTTGAGTTACCATATCGTCTTTTCTCTGAGATAAATGCCCTCAAGTGCAACTGCCCATTCATGCAACTCCTGGTTGAGATTTCTAAGAGACTGACAACACGCCTGGGAGGGCTGCCCCGTTTTTCTTTCCCATCAGCTCCTTTGACCCAACCTCCTACAGCATTTACTGGTACTATTTTTCATTTTAAGGATATCTAACTGTGGAGGCGGGTTTTGTTGTTGTTGTTGTTTTAGGTTTTCCTGTAGTTTCAAACCCAGGACCTCACACATACTAGGCAAGGACTCTCCCACCGAGACACAACCCTCGCCCACCATGGGTGTCTTTTCTATACTTACCTGCACATCCTCTTTGGTGAACCATCTCTCTGTGCTTTTTTTTTTTTTAACATTTTCTAGTTGAATGGTTTGTTTCACTGTTGAATTTTGGGAGTTCTTTATATACTGTATATATGAACCCTCCATTCAATATGTTATTTGCAATTTTTTTTCTTGCGGGCTGCATCTGCCCTTGTATATTCTCTTAATAAGCATATCTACTTATTAGGCTTTAATTCCCCACTTAACCCACAGAAGCCATCACTATAGGCTGCTGTGTGTCTGCATTACAAAGCACACAGCTGAACCCTGAACACTGAGGTGCTTCACACTCTCTGACGGTAGAGTGGCTTCGTGTCCAGAAGGAAAGATCAGAGGGAGGCAGTGAGCAGTACACTACCACCAACCATCAAGAGCAATGTACATGTTTCGTACATGTTTCCCTCCAGATGCTGGCTACCTCACAGTCAGTTCAGTCTCCATCTGCGTGGGTGAGGGAGTCCATTTGGGAACAGGGCTTATGGGATTCCACCCTTCCGAGTTTGGTCCACTGCGTCACTTGCTGGCCATGGGGCTGGGAAGCTCCTCTAACCACTGCCTCGGTTGCTGTCAGGGTAAATGCCACCTGTCTCGGGTGTTGTGGAGGGCTGACAGAGAGAACTAGGTGGGGTGGTCATAGCAATCAGCGCCATGACTGGAGCCACAGAAAAGCTTTCTCACTTTCTATCCAGGCCATCGGCAAAGAACAGCAAACAAAACAGCCAAATAGTTGTTTCATTTTTACTTTTCTAAAACAATGGTTTTTTTTTTTTAAGCATGGAAAGAGACGGTTGGAGGCACAGCAGCCTTCAATACCAGCAGCCCTGGGCCCCTGGACCAGCCATCACCCATCCTAGGCAGGGCCCCCTCGTAGGCAGTTTTACCTACCTGGGCAGCCTCTTTGACACTGCACAAAACTCAGCAACATCTTAAAGCAGGGCAATGTGGTTTGGACAGAAGAGCTGTAGACAAATTCTCCTAAGAAACCACAGCACAAAAGTGACCCATGGCGGAGGCCCCAGCTACTATAAATACTTGGTGGCAAAAACTGATGCCAAGCCTTTCACACAGGGGCCGCCACACGAAGACAGCAGGGCAAGCAGCAAGCAAACACCAGCACAGGCAAATCCCATTGTTTCAGAAAGACTTCTCAGAGCTAAGGAGCCTCAGCCACTGGTCCCCCTGCACTGACTGGTGTCTCAGTCCCACTGTCTAATCATCTCAAGTACCTTTTCAGGTCTTCATCTAATGTTTTTTAAAAAATATTCTCTAGATCTGAAACTCCCTTCCAGGAAAAAAAAAGAAGTTTGCATTCTAGGAGAGGAGCCAGGGAAACAGCTCAGTCAGTGAGGTGGTAGCCATGCAAGCAGGGGGGCACAGCTCCATTCTCAGTACCCACGTAAAGGGGCAGGTGATGGCTGGCAACCCTTACAATCCCAGTGCTTGGGGGTAGGAGCCAAGAGAATCCTGGGACTCGAAGGTCAGACAGCCTAGCCAAACTGGTGAGCTCCAAGTTCAACAAGAGACATTGTCTCCAAAAATAAATTGATTGACTCTTGAGAAACATCTAGGATTGACCTCTGATCTCCACATGTACACACACATGCACACGCATATACATGCACGCATACACATGCACACACATAAATCTATTAATATACACACAATAAATAAATGGAAAAAATCTAGGACAGGAACTAAACTCAACAGTTACTAACCCATCATGGCAATATAGTTTCACAGCAGCATGCAGCGGTAAACAAATTCTGAAATTATAAGACAAACTCAGCTCTAGTCTAACACATACTATAAGACCCAGAAAAATATTATGTTATCTAATTTTTCCACCTGCCTATGACATGGAAAAGAGTAAATATCTGGTCAAGAAATCGAAAACAAGAAGTCGTACATTCTGAGAATAAAATAGAACCTGATAAATGGAACCAGCATTTGCCACTTCCTTCAACCCTTCTCCACCCCTTTTCTTCCATCCTTTGCATCCCCTAATACTAGATAAAAGAGAAAATAAAAGGAAAGAGAGGAAAGGAAAGAGATCCCTGAAGAAAGTCGGATCAGAAAGTGGGTGATGTTATCCTTAGACTACTTCCTGCTAATTAGGGGCTTGAAGTTCCTTGGAACAAGTTTGATCTTCACCATTAAGGATATCTATTTTCTTTGTCTTGTTGTTTCTTCTTTGTGCACAATGACCTAACAAACCACAATCAACAACGAACCAACAGCAACCCACCCTGAACACTCACCAAACCCTCTCCAGGCCCTAGCATTTATATACCATCTGAGAAATTCCCAGAATTCCAAATGTCACACAATTGCAGAAACTACCTGCAGCTGGCAAAACCATACCTCTGATAGAGCACGAGGCAAATCATAGAAGCAGCTCCATATCTCCACACTTGGATTAAAACAAAAGCATATTCATATTTATAAATATATATATATATATATATATGTTTTTAAAGAAACCAAAATTCCAAGATTGTTACTACAGATAAAGGTAATCCAGCCATGTCAATAAACACTGTGCATGTGGCATCCTTTGATCTAACAATTCCACCCCTAGGAATTCAGTCCACAGATACAGCAATGAAAATCCATGAGACCTAGGAACAACACGACACAGCTTGTCATTCCAGAAGAACTGGGGTGGTCCAGGGAGATGGCACAACTCTACGGTAACACTATGAATGAGCACACTCCTCCACGGATGCTCACCTGGATACAGCCTCCTGGATGCATCCAAAGGAAGCAACAAGGGTTCCACGGCAGTCCTGAGAGTGCGGCTGGGCTGCTTAGAGTCAAGGCATTTGACACAGATTCAATGCTTTACCATACCTACAGAACCTAATACTACCTGGCAGGCCCAAGCGCTGCCCTGGCTAAACTCAGGGATGAGTGCTATCAGAAGAGGCATGGTTAAAGACTGAAGGGTGTATCAGAGACAGCTCCAACTTAGACGGGAGAGAGCAACGCTGAAAGACAGTTCTTGAGGACTTGAACGGTGGTAGAGGATCGAAGGACAGAAGCAGCACATGCCAGGACAGGGACACTGAAAAGAACAAGTCACTAAGTGCTGCCCTCAGACTGGGCTTTAGAAATGGGCTGCAGCTGCTGGTTTGATTACAAAGTTGATGATGGCGACTGAGAGGCTGAATGCTAACTTGGAGTCTGCACCCAGATTAGGAGCCTAGCGACTCCACCCTGCACCTTAACAATGGAAAAGGCAGGCATGCTAGAGACACAAAAAAAAAAATCACACCATGTATAACTTAGCTGCAGGTCATCAACGAGAAAAGGGAAGAGAGGGAGCCATCAGATGTAGGCAGCCTGGTTTCATTCTGCCATCTTTATAGACAAAGGAATGTAGAGCTGTGTCTATTTTTAGGGCACTATCAATATTCTAGAACCCTGTCTATATTCATCTGCCAGCTGCCAAAACAAAACCTCACTCTGGGTGGCTGAAGAACAGAAACACATTTCTCGTCATCTGGAAGCAGGATGTCCAAGACTGACTTCTGGTGAGGCCACTTTTTCTGCCCTGCAGACAGCCACCTTTCTCATATGTCAAGGACAGAGGCAGAGGATGCTCTCTGGTGTCTCTTCCTGTCAGGGAACTGACCTCATCAGAAACCCTCCCCATTTCATCCATCTGGATTAGCAGAGTCCCCACCTGCAGATGTCATCACCCCAGTGTTAGGGACTCACCACAAGCATGGGTGAGAGCACAAGGCCCCAGCCCCTCCTTTCAATAATGCCTAAAATAGCAAATAAAGGAGTAAAAAAAAAAATGCACCTGTAAGTGAACAACACACTGATCCTTTTATTATATAATAACATACAAAGGCGGATCTATGATAAATGTCTATGGGAAGGAGAGTTGGAATCAGAGATAAATGAAAGTCAGTCTGGCATGGTGGTGCACACCCACAACACCCTTGCTTGAGAAGTAGAGACATAAATACCAGGAATCAAAGCCAGCTTGTGCTACAGAATGAGTTGGAGGCCAACCTGGCCTTTGCAAGACCCTGACTCAACAAACAAAAAAAAAAAGAAAATCAGTTGCAAACCCATGTCGCTATCAGCCACACAATCGCCTTCCCACAATCCCACTGTGATAATGTCTATATTCTCTCTCTCTCTCTCTCTCTCTCTCTCTCTCTCTTTTGAGACAGGGTTTCTCTGTGTATCGTTGGCTGTTCTGGACTTTGTAGACCAGGCTGGCCTTGAACTCACACAGATCCACTTACCTCTGCCTCCCGAGTGCTGGGACTAAAGGCATGTGCCACCATTCCCACTATATTCTCTTTTTTTATAATTATTTTATTTTCATTTTATGTGTATGAGCAGTTTTCCCTGTGTATTTTAAATGAGAAATGTCTCCTGCAATAGTCTCGGGCATTGGAACACTCAGTCCCCAGCTGGTGACAGTTTGCATACATTCAGTGGCAGCCTTGATGGAGGAAGTATGTCCTAGGGTGGGCTTTGAAGTTAAAAGCCTCATACCACTTCCAGTTCAGGCTCTCCTTGCAGTGGAGGGCGTGAGCTCCAGCCACCACGCCTGCCACTTACTACCATGTTTCTCTACTATAAGGGTCTCTTATCCACCCCTCTGGAACCTTAAGCCCAAACAAGCCTTTCTTCTGTAAGATTTCTTGGTCATGGTGCTTTATCACAGCAACAGAAAAATATAAAAACTGCCTGCATTGTTTGTGCATCATGTGTGTGCCTGGTACTGGCAGAGGCCAGAACAGGTCTCCAACGGTTGGGAGCCTCCATAGGGGTGCTGGGAACTGAACTTGGCTCCTCTGCAAGAGCAGCAAATGCTCTTAACCATCCAACCATCTCTCCATCCCCACAGAACACTGTGTTCTGTTTCAAGCAGCTCTTAATCTCCATCTGTCTACACACACACCAACAAGATCCCTTCCAGGTCACAAACTTCACAGAACCAACAACAACAAAGGTCACAAAAGGAGCTGCACTGAGGGCGTGACAATACTAAGGCTGACACATAAAAATTCAGAAATGCATACATTTTACATGCAAAGTAGAAAACAAAAGAGCTTTAAAAAAAATGTAACTACAGATCCTTAAAACCAGGATGGTATGTGTATGAGTTTGTGTATGTGAGAGTGCATGTATATATAAATATATATGTGATATATATATATTTGATATATAATTAATTATATAAAGGAGTTTTTAAAATTTAAAATATAATAAAAATTTTTTTTTTTTTGGTTTTTCGAGACAGGGTTTCTCTGTTTAACAGCTCTGGCTGTCCTGGACTCGCTTTGTAGACCAGGCTGGCCTCGAACTCGCAAAGATCCGCCTGCCTCTGCCTCCCAAGTGCTGGGATTAAAGGCGTGCGCCACCACCGCCCGGCTATAATAAAAATTTTATACAAGGATTTAAAGAAAACAATTTTAAAAAGGAATTCATGGTGCTTTCAAGGGCTCCCTAGGCACAGCTGCCCCCCTGTTATCTCCAGACATGTAGGGCAGGTGAGCTTGGTAAGCTCATTACTGTTCCTGGCTCTGGTGCAGGTTCTATCAGGGAGGCTGACTGCTTACAGCCCTGGCCATTGCTGATTGGCTAAGTCTCTAGCCCCCATGCTCCCCAGAGGCTGGGGGTGGGACTGAGATTCTCCACCCTCATCCTGCCCCAAAGCTCCTGGCAGCCAGCCCTGGCCTGAAGCCACCAGTCATCTCACTCTTATACAATCCTATCACTCTGATGATGCCAAGAGCCTTGGAGGCTTCGGGCTCTGAGGAGGAATACTAAAAGAGAAGGTGCTCCTGTCGCCTCCATCGTTTAGAGAACTGTGAATGTTTCAGGCATTCTGAACCAAGAACCAAACTAAGAACCAAGTCTGTATTTCTTATGCCACAGAACTATCACAAGGCTATTCTCGGAGGAATGGAGGGCAAAGAAGTTAGGCATCAGGAGTTGGGGGCATGGTGGGTGACCCCAATGCCCCCTTCCACAGTTGGACCCTCTCAGTGATCTCCCTCCCTCTCTCCCTGCTCCCACTTCCTGCTTCTCTCCTTCCTCTCCTCACTCAGCTCGTCCACTTTTTCTCCTCTCCTCTTCCCCCTCCAAACACCCCCTTCTCTCCCTCCCTTTCTCTGCTAAAACATTCAAAGTGATGGCCCCTGGGATCAGAGCTGGAGTGGGGAAGGACAGGGTTGATTGCTATGTTTTTGTTTCAAACTTTGAAGAACTTTTGACTCTTAAAACTGTGGGCTTGTGTAACTGTGTTTAAAATGGCTATTTAATGTTTAAACAAACCCTGAGACTTGACGGACAAGACAGCCGTACTAAGTCTGCATTCCTGAACTTTAGGGAGCCCAGTCACTTTGAAGACATGTGGAGATCTGTAAATCCTCTCCCAGGAAACACACACCCACACGCAAAACATCCGCACAAGAGTCCAGCCCATTCCTAAGTCCATCAAGCTCGGGTTCTATCTTAAAATTGGAGGTTCTGAGGTTTTTTTTTTTTTGTTTGTTTGTTTGTTTTCCTTACAGAGGTGGGGATGAAACCCAGGGCATCCTGCACCCTTGGCAAGCACTCCACTGCTGAGCTACACCCCAGCCCAGATTCTGACTGATTCTGGTTCCTCATAAAATTCCTTTCAGAGCAAAGCTGTCCTTTACTATACAGGGATGGGAGTGGACAGGGAGGAAAGGGAAGTATGTTTAAATGAGAAGCAATCAAAAGTGCCCATGTGAGCCGGCTGGTGGTGGCGCACGCCTTTAATCCCAGCACTTGGGAGGCAGAGGCAGGCGGATCTTTGTGAGTTCGAGGCCAGCCTGGTCTACAAAGCAAGTCCAGGACAGCCAGAGATATTCAGAGAAACCCTGTCTCGAAAAACCAAAAAAAAAAAAAAAAAAAAAAAAGTGCCCATGTGATAGGGCAATGCTTGGTCTTACACTTGGTGCTCCCTCCCAAGTATTCCCTTGCCCAGAGACACATTGGTTACCATAAAGGAGACCCCCGCTTGAACTTCCCTTCCACCTTGAAACAGAGGGTGCGCTGACCCTTGGAGTGTGACTGACAGCTGAGCTGACTCAGCTGAGTCCTTTCCAGAAACAAAGGGTCCTCCATCCAAACCTTGAAAAGGCAAAGTCCCAAATTCCCCACCTGGGTGTTTCTTCCCAGCACAATCTCTAAGGACTTCTTGTCTAGAGAAGGGAAGGAAAGGGAGGAAAGGGGAAACAAGAGGAGGGGAGGGGAGGGGACGGGAGGGGATAGGAGAGGAGGGGAGGGGAAGAGGAAACGAGGGGAGGGGAGGGGAGGGGAGGGGAGAGGAGGGGAAAGGAGAGGAGGGGAGGCCCTCCCTATCAGCAGGCCACTTCAGTGCTTCAAAACAAGCTGCATGCAGGTGGCCTGTCTCCAATGCTGTAACCTCCACAGAAAGTCAGAACAATATGCCTTTGTTTTTGACACAGGGTCCCCCTATGCAACCTGGCCTCAGACTCTCAATGTAGCCCAGGCTGACCTGGAAATCATGACAACCTGCCTCTGGTTCCCAGGTAAAAGGGTTTGGCACAAAAGCCTCACATCCTGAGTTTGATCCTCAGATCCCGACATGGAAAGAGCAAACCAACTCCTGAACTCCTGAAAGTTGTCCTTTGCGCTTGAGCACACACACACACACACACACACACACACACACACACACACACAC
>CAJQZJ010031795.1:6170475-6199624 GCA_907164525.1 Lophiomys imhausi | reverse complement strand
ACACACACACACACACACACACACACACACACACACACACACACACATCACATCACATCACATCACAAAAGAGAGGGATGGCAATATTATATCCAAAACAACAAATCCCAGTTTCATCATTGCAGTCACAGATTTCAGTAATTCTAATTTGCCCAGAACACTAAAAAATGTAAGCTTCCCACAATGCACTGCCTGTCCTTTACCTTGTAAGTCCAGCAAGACCTGCATTACAGGAAATTTAAGCATCAAACCCCCACAGGAAACTCTGGTTGTGCTCTGCTGCGGTGTCCAGGTCTGTTCTCCTGCTGGACTGAGCCTCATGCTTCCTATCTGAGTCACCGGTCACAGCACTGAGGCACAGCACTGGGATTTCCCACACCACAGGAATTCTGTATGTCTGTTGATGCCACATAGGATGGTGTATATTAAAATTTGCATTTTTAAGCCGGGTGGTGGTGGCGCACGCCTTTAATCCCAGCACTTGGGAGGCAGAGGCAGGCGGATCTTTGCGAGTTCGAGGCCAGCCTGGTCTACAAAGCGAGTCCAGGACAGCCAGAGCTGTTAAACAGAGAAACCCTGTCTCGAAAAACCAAAAAAAAAAAAAAAAATTTGCATTTTTAAAACAGACATTCTTTGAGGCTCACTGATGAGTTTGTGGGCCTCTGTGTTCTCCTGTGGCAACAAAAGTGTTCAGTAGAAGTTAGGGAAGAAATGGGGACAGGACTGAGAGCCGGGCCTGAGATACTATAGAGCTTCCAAGGTGGCTTGGGGAAAGAATGATCCAACAAACCCCCTGCTACAAGAGCTAGACTCACCCTGACACATGCTCCTCACTAGTGGGATACCAAGTTGCAAGTGGCTGCTTTCCTGGCCTTGACCTCTGACTGCCCTGACCTTTGCCTTCTCCAATCTCCAGTCAGGTCTCTTAGGAGCCAAAACATCAAGAGAGAAATCAGTCGTTAAAGGAAGGCGCTTGTGGCTCTGAACTACTGTCACAGAAAACCATCAGAAGCTCAGACACACACACACACACACACACAAACACACACACACACACACACACACACACACACACACACGCTCATTTTCATGTAAACCATATAAAGGTGGAATTCGCACTTGATTTTCCCAAAATGCCTATCAAAAGATACTGAATCATTCAGGATGTAAAACAACGCTAAGTTAAGATTCCTGACGCCACACCCAGGACACTGCATGTATAAAGAAAAGCAGAGGTACTCAATCCTTAATGCAGCATTCTTTTATAACTTTGGCGATATAGTATTTTACAACTTTAAAAAATCCCTTATATTTGTAATTGCATTGAATCTTCCAAATAATAATAACACTTTAAAAGGTATTACTAAGAAGTAATACATTTGCACAGATCAAGAACCTGAAGCTGAGAGAACCTGACTTAAAAAGCCAAACTGTAACTCAAGTCACCTCCTGGAGAACCATAGGAAACAATCTTTAACGCCACTAATATCTACTTCTTGTCCACACACAGACAGGTTCTGGGCCCCCAACTGCAATAACAGACCCAGGAATTGGAGAGTGGAAAAGGTGACCTGGGAAACCCTGGGTGGTAGTGACACCACAGACCTAGACACACAGTCTGAGAAAAATCACTCCTCCACTGTCATGTAAGGGCTACATGATGACCTAGAGGTATCAAACTCCAGAATAAAGGAAGTGACATCATGGTTTAAACCCTCATGGCAGCCACCGAAATCTCCCAGACACTGTGGAGAGAGACAGATGGCACCTAACCAACCTGATGCATTGAGTGATGGGTGAACACGGGGAAGAGGACAACACCAAAACAATCAAGATCTATCCCTGCCCTATCACTTCGTGTAAATGAAAAATACCCATCGCAATGAGTCTGAGCAAGCTATAGTTCAAGTTAAACGTTGGAGGAGGAAGAAGAGAACAGAAAAGAAAAGAAAACCACAGGGAAAAATCAAGAGAAGATTTAAAGACGCCTCATAAAAGTAAACTTCTCAACATAGCAAATCACGTGGAGTAATGAACAGAGGAAAGATTCAAATTAAAAGGGAAATATCCTGTTGCAGTGAGGAGCATCACCCCTAGACAGAATTGCCATCATCTACATTCAATCCCTATCATTATCTAAATAGCAGAGAGAACTGTGTCCTTTCTACAGACACACACCGGGGCCAGAAGAAACTGCACCCTGACTTCCCACCTCACCACACAGACACATGGACTAGCACTGAAGGGTTGGTTTCTGCTCCTTAGAACTGAGCTTCTCTGCCAATTCCTTAATGTATGACGTCCTTTTTTTTTTTTTTTTTTACATTCATTAAGATCAAATGAAGCTTTCAACATTTAGACAGAGCCCAGGACATCTACTTAGGGCATTCTCAAAATGCCATTTGTTTCAGTCTCCCAAATAAAATCCTGGATATAGATTGGGACCTGGAAATGCACACAGTTGGCAGACTGCATACGACAACAGACTGACAGATGCTCCTGAAAACAGATCTGCACCCAAGGACTTCATTAAGGGAGGAATGTGATACAGTGAAAAGGCAAACAGAATACAATTACGAAGGGCTGGAGTGATGGACACTTTGTGGCTAAAGTACTGAAAGGGCTGAGACATGGCTCATGGTCCAGGATGCTCACTGTTCTTGTAGTGTGGATTTCACACCCACATCACAAGTGTCACATCTACCTGCAATTCCAGATCCAGGGCATCTGATGCCTTCTTCTGACCTCCAGAAGCATTCCAGACACACAGTGCACACGCGCGCGCGCGCGCGCACACACACACAGAGAGAGAGAGAGAGAGAGAGAGAGAGAGAGAGAAAATCTTAAAAAGGCCAAAAACAAAATGTAATTTAATTTTTAAAAATGCTTGTAAGACCAAAAAGTATAAGCTTCCATCATAGTCACTTGTCCTATACACTGATTATCTATCCAACCTTTTAAATTTTCAATTGTTTTTATTTTTACTTAATGTTTATGAGTGGTTTGCCTCCATGTGTCTGTCTACCATGTGCATGCAGTGCCCACAGAAGCCAGAGATGGTGTTGCACACCCTAGAGCTAGACCATGTGGGTATAAGGGACTCAAACCCAGGTCTTCCGCAAGAGTAGCCATTGCCCTCAACCATGAGCTGTCTCTCAGTACTTGCACAACCTTTGCAAAAAGAAACTGAAGAGCAAGGAAGTAACTTGCTCTTTAGACTACATTTTTCAAATATCTTTTTCATTTATACCTTTGTCATAGGCCAACTTCCCTCTGCTATATTTGGTTAAAAGAATAAAAGGTTTAGGGCCAAGAATATTCTTTTAAATTGTCTAGTTTAAGACCCCACAAAGGTGAGAAGGCTAAAACCTAGAGAAGAAACTACCCAGGAACAGACAGTAAATCAACTTCAGGGCCAAAATTAGACTCAATAAACTCTGTTCAAGAACTCTACACCATAAAACAAACCCCAGTCAGACAGGAAAAAAATTTTTTTTAAAGACTTTGGAGAGTCAAGGCTTTGTAGCTTTAAAACTACATGAAAATACCTGGATTCACGGTGTAGACAAAGGACCTCTCATTCGGCCCCACCTCCTGCCTGCTCTGGGAACAAACTGGGTCTGTGCCTAGCAGAACATTTTTCAAGCCATGAAAGGTAACCACTTTTGGCCCAGACTCACAATGTACCTGATGTTCACAAGGTAAGTGTTGAAGGACAGAACTAATGCAGGAAGACTCAGAGAGAAAGAACTATAAGGCAGAGACTTGTGAGAGCTGAGCACCCAGAGCTGGGCTGGTGGAAAGGCAGAAGTGGGTGAGGGCAGAGAGTAAGTATGGATCTTATAACAGGACAAGGGTGGCTCCCAGATGAGTTTTGTATTGTATCCCTGCTATTAGACTCAGGCTCTCTTTTAGGACAAACTGTAGGTTGCTTATTGGAAACTCCTTGCTTCAACTGCAAGCCTGCCCTCTCCCCACAAAAAAAAAAAAAAGAGAAAAAGAAAAGAAAAAACGCTGTCCTGATTTCTCTCTCTCTCTTGCGCGCACACACACACACACACACACACACACACACACACACACACACACAGAGAGAGAGACATGACAAGTGAATTTTAAAATGCTGAAGAAGCAGTAACTAATGAATGGCTTCCTCTTTAGTTAGTAGCTGAGGGGGGCCCAGCCTGAGGGGCAGCATCAGGTCCCTCCCCGGCCTCACCCAAGGGCTGCCTTCATAAATCTGATCTCCAACTGGAACTGCTCTGGCTTGGTTCCCTGGGTGTGGATTTTCTTGATTCAAACGCATTGTGCAGCCCGCCAAAGTTCTTGGGAGAGTTTCCTCCACTTGCCAGGCGCTGGCTGGGAGCTGCAAAGTCAACTCTGGCTTTCCATATTTTTTTTTTCTTCCCAACGGAAGAAATCAAGAAGCAGAGGGCAGAGAGGCTCTACTCCAACCAATCAGCACCAGCTCCTGGGTCGCCAGGCCTAGAATTGGAGTAAGAAACTCCAGGGCTGGACTCGCAGCTCCCATTAGGATGACATCTCCACGCTTCCCAGGGACCCGCAGGGAGAGGGGCACATCCGCAGGTAGGCTACCCCCAGAGCACGCGCCACCCCCACCCCACCCTCAGCGATTCAGCTCATTGGTCAAGGACAATACCAATACATCGAAGAGCGGGTGGCAGTCTGTCTACCTTAGGCTAGTTGCACCCAGCACGCACAGTGCTTCACCAGTCAGTGCCCAGGGCACACTCAAAGCAGGCGGGGCCAGGACTGGGTGGGCAAAGCTTGAGTAGACAAGCCATGGGGCACAGGGCAGACCACTCAACTCCCGGGAGGGACCAGGATCCCACACGTGCCTGTCCACGCTGTCACCCTCAGTGGCACACGAAATTCGTACCAATACAGGCACAGAAACAGCTTTCCCATCCACAAGCCTTCCCACACACTAAATCCATGTAGTTACCACCAGAGCCATCCTCACCACATAGAGGATCAAGAAGGCGACATCACACAAGGTTCTACCCAAGTCCCTCTCAGTGACAATCAACCAGCTACACCCAAGCGGAAGGGCCAAAAAGAGCCCACTTGTAGGATGACCAGGACCTGGAGGCGCAGAGCCCTGGGTGCCACCCGGCGGCGAGACAATGCCAGGGCGCACGGACTCTCAAGTGCTCAGGTCCATCCGGGCCAGGGCACTCAGGACCCTTCGGGGTTCTCGTCCCTCCAAAGCGCAAGGCGGCGGCCACCAATATAGCAGCGCACGTTCTGACCCGCTTCCACCGACCGCCGAGCCGGGGACCACAGTCCACCCTTTGAGACTGTCCTGAGAGTACAAAGACATGATCTGCCCTTTGGGTCTCCGATGCTGGGATCTTCGCCCAGTTTCAGGAAAACCATCCTTGCCCGTCGACCCTGCCAAGCCCTGTCTGGGGACTCTGCAGGGCCTCGGGGACTTTACCTGGCCCTGGGGACTCAGACCTGTCCAGGGACCCAACTTAGCCCTGGAGACCCTGACCAGCCCTGTATAGGGAGGGATCCTGCCCTGTCCGGAAACACTGTCAAGAGTCCCTGGTCAGCCCCGCCTAACACCCCGAAGGGCCTCGGGGGCTCTATGCGGCCGTGGAGACCCTGCCCAGCCCTGTCTGGGGACCTGCCGGTCCAGAGCACCCTGCCTGGGGATCTTGCTTGCGGACACCGTGGGACACCTGGCCCCCCCTACGGGTTCAAAGCCGCCGCTGCCTCACCTCAGGATCCCGTGGCTCGTGGGCGCAGGACCGCCGAAAAGAGCGCAGTCCACGGAGCACCCGCTGCCTCAACAATGGATCCCGGGGCGGGGCCCTGCGCAGCTCAGCTATCTCACAGTCGGGGTTCGGCGCAGAGACACCGCCGGTGTGAGCCGTGGCTGCAGGACTCTGCGCAGGCGCGCCAGGCCCCGCCCGCTTCCAGAGCCCCGCCCCCAGCCCAGCTAGACCCCGCCCTCCAGCCAATGGTGAGGTAGCTGCGCGGAGGGGGCGGGGCCGGGAGGAACAAAGAGAGGCTGGGCGGGGCCGCGAGTCGGACACCGAGTCTAAGACCCTCCGCTGACCTGATTTCGCCGCTGGGCTCAGCGCCTACGTCAACTCTGCTCAACTGTGCTCAGTGCCTGTCTCAAACCTAGGATATTGGTTTCTAAAGCTCTGAGAGCCAGAGACTGGCCTGCTTGACAGAAAGGAAAACTGAGGCTCAAGAAGCAAGATCTCCTGCCGTCCGAATTACGGTCCTCAGAGCCTTGTCCGTTTTCTGGCCACTCAGCAAACATTTCGAAGCGTGTGGGTATCATTAAGAGTGAAAAGAAAGGGGGGGGGGGAGAGAGATATCCGTTGCACTTCAGGAACCCAGTATTAATCTCGTCCCTTTCCTGCTTTGGGGTTTTTTTGTTTGTTTGTTTTTGCTTTTTTTTTTCAGTCCCCCACCAGGTATGACCCCTCTCTACCCACCATCCCCATTTATCCACATCTCAATTATCTTTAAAACCCGTCCAAGCCTTAGAGGACTCTTCTGGAAGGTATACCTACAACATACGTGGATTTCCTTCTATCTCGAAACCTGACCCTTCCTCCCCTGCAGGATTTCCCGTCAGCTTCTGACACAAGGCAGGGCGACCAGGGCTGGGGCCAGCGTACTTCCCTTGGCACAGACACCCTCACCAGGAGCCCCATCCACACAATACACTGCAGATCCAAGCCAGGCAGCAGTGACCTCCTCCAGACCCCAGTTGGACCGCCCCCCAAAAAAAAAATCACAAACAGCTTACTTCCGGAGACAGCCCCTCCTCAGGGAGCCGCCTGTGTCCACACTGGAGTCCAGGCAAAGCCTCAGTCCTCCTACCTTGTCCGACTCCCCCAGCCAGCAGGTGATCTGCTTGCCCAGGCACTGGAGCCTCTCAGTATGTCCCCTTATGAGAGAAGAAAAGCTATCCTGGGGGGGCGGTTTGATTGGTGTGGAGGTTAGTGTTAATTGTTAACTTGATGGGACAGCCTTTCAGGCATTTTCTCCTCTCTGGGCATGCCTGTAGGAGCGATTACCTACATCTGGCTGAGGTGGGAAGACTGACTGACACTGGAAGTGGGTAGGTAGCACTACTCACTAGGCTTGGGTCCTGGTCTGTGTAAAAAGGAGAGTGAGCGCTAGCTGAACACAGGCTTTCATTGGCCTCTGCCTCTTGACTGTGAGTGTATCACGACCAGCTGCCTCCTGCTCCTGACACTGTGACCACCTCACAATGGTGGGGTGAACCCTCCAGCTGGGGGCCAAAAGAAACCTTTCTTTCCTAAACTGCTTTTGTGCGGGTATTTTACCACAGCAACAGAAAAGGTGACCAAGACGCTAGGGAACACTGTCTTGCTATAAGAGCCTGGACTTGGTCAAAGGCAGGATGCTGAATTGCTATGCTCAAGAACTGGGGGCAGCTGTGTTTGGGAAAAGCCAGGGAGGGAGAAAAATAAAGAGAGTTAAGGAAGAGAGGACAGGAGAGTCCTGTCGAGTCGGGAGGGGAGGGGAAGGAAGGGGAAGAGGAAGGGAAGGGAAGGGATGGCAGATGGTAGTAGGAAGAGGAGAGGTGACTTTTATGGCCTGGAACATTTCAAAAACAGGAATGTACAAAGGCCGGTTACTCCAGCCTGTGTTCCCCTATCATCCTGTCATCCAGAGGTATTCTCTCTCCATGGCCTCAGGTCTGTTTTGTGTGAGCAGACAAGGGTCCAGGGAGGGTTGGGAGTGGCTGCTTCAGGTTGGAGTTGAGAAATGGGTTGGCTATACAGGAGTCCTCCAGAAATCTATACACTATTTTATCTGAAGTTCAAGCAATGCAACCCAAGTTTAAGAACTGGGTTTTTCTAAGATGATACATGGGGTTGACATCTGCATAGATTTCTGGCCAGCTTGCTCCATGGCTGTAAAATGTAGATGTGGACTGTGCCCCCAGGCTCCAATTATAACAGCAGATATTTCCTTCTAAAGTGAATCACAGCTCATGCAAAGTACCTTTACGTACTTATGTTTGAGCCTTCTGTGCTGCACTGGGGGGTGGGGGGAGGAGTTAATCTCTGTCCTGGCTCTGGGGTCAGGTCACTTCCTTCTCCTTCATGCTCAGGTTTGCTCCTTCAGAACCTGAGCAAGGGACCAGAAGGCCTCTGAGACCCATCTCATGCATGTGTCTTGGCTTCTCTGAGGACCATGATGTTTTCAGGTAAGCTCTCCATCCTTCCTCTCTGTCTCACACCCATTTGGCCAAGGTTGATCTGCATTGGTGGGTGAGCTATGCTTCTTGACGGACACGCCAAGTGTGTGTGTGTGTGTGTGTGTGTGTGTGTGTGTGTATTTATACAGAGAGAGAGAGAGAGAGAGAGAGGAAAGTGAGTAATGGCAGGCATGGAAATCACAGGTCCTCATGTGTACCTCAAACTGTCTTTGAACTCTGTATTTATTAGTGATAATCCTGAACTCCTAAATCCCAGCCACCTGAGAGCCAGGGTGAGAGGTGCTAGAGGTGTGAGCCGCCATGCCCAGCTTAGTTTCTCTCTTTTTTTTTTCCTTAAAACTTATTTATTTATGTATATGAGGCTCTATTTACATGACAGAATAGGGCATCAGATCCCATTATAAATGGTTGTGAGTCATTATGTGGTTGCTGGGAATTGAACTCAGGACCTCTGGAAGAGCAGCTAGTGTTCTTAACTGCTGAGCCCTCTCATCTTCATTTCTTTTTTTTTTTTTTTTGGTTTTTTGAGACAGGGTTTCTCTGTGTAGCCCTGGCTGTCCTGGACTCAATTTGTAGACCAGGCTGGCCTCGAACTCGCAAAGATCCGCCTGCCTCTGCCTCCCAAGTGCTGGGATTAAAGACGTGCGCCACCACTGCCCGGCTTCATCTTCATTTCTTGAAGATAGTTTTGTAGGCTCTGATTCTTTTCAAATTTTCAATGCAATGTGCATATTGTCTTTCTCTAATTACATTTCATATGACACACACCCCAGTCCAACAAAACTCCTGTGATGCTGGCAAAACCATGACATCATGCTTCAGCGCTCCCAGGAACAATGCAATAAATGACAATTTGTCTAACTCAAGCAATATGTGTGTGCTGTGTCCATTTTTACATTCGACTTCCATTTTTTTAGAGTTTAATGATTCCCCTAGGGGCTGGAGATGGCTCAGTGGTTAAAAATGCTTACTGTTCTGTCAGAGGGTCAGAGTTCAGAGTTCAGTTGAAGCAGCTTACAAACACCTGTAACTTCAGCTCAGTGCTTCTCAACCTTCCTAATGCTGTGACCCTTTAACACAGTTCTTCATGTAATGGTGACCCTCAACCATAAAATTATTTTGTTGTTACTTCGTAACTGTAATTTTTCTGTGGTTATGAATCATGATGTATATATCTGATATGCAAGATTACTGATATGTGACCCCTAAAGGGGTTGAGACCCACAGGTTGAGAACCACTGCTCCAGCTCCAAGGGATCCAGTGCCCCCTTCTGGCCTCCAGGAGCAGTGCACAGATGCCCACATAAAAACTATTCCCCCAGTATATAGCTAATACACAGTCTATAGAGACGGTTATGAGATATACCTTACTTGTAATCCCAACACTGAGAAAACAGAAGCGGAAGGATTCCCAGAGCTCTCCAGAAAGCCAACCGAGCCTAATCAGTGATCCCCAGGATAGTGAGAGACCCTGTCTCAACAACAGCAACAAAGGCAAGGGTTCAGAGAGACGGTACAGTTAAGAACACTGAGTGCTTGCTCTTGCAGGGGTCCCAGGCTTGGCTAACAGCACCCACACAGAAGCTCATAACCGCCTGTAACCCCAGTTCCCTGTGATCAGTGCCTCTTCTGACCTCTGCAGGCACCAGGCACACACATGCTTCATGGACATACATGTGGGCAAACACCAACACAAAATCTTAAATCAAGTAATGATATCCAAAGCTGACCTCTGGCCTCCACACGTGCACAGTGACACCCACACACACAAAGAACATCTCATTTCGAGGGGCATTAGCAGGTCTTCAGCTCAGGAAGCAGAGTAGGTGGCGGCTGTCATTACTGAAGCCCAACCATGGGTGCTCAGGGAAGAACCGGCCCCCCACTCTGTTGGTCAGAGGTGCCCTTGTGCTGGGAGGATCCACAACTGAAGTAATTTGCCTGAACCTGAGTGAACGTGGTTTGTGGGCTTCCTTCACCTCTAAAGAGGCAGCCAGGGAGCCTGAAAGTAGAGCTGACCCAAGCTGGGAGCAGGGTTAGCCCAGAGCAGCTACCAGAGGCCAAAACACATGGCAGTACTGCCGGAGAGGCTAGGAGTGAAGGTAGGGTCAGTGACTTTGGAAGGAGGAAGGGGAGGATGAGGCTGATATCAAGACCGGTAGGCTGTCATTAGTCAGACACAGCTGCAGGCCTCAGAGATGATTAATGTCCTTTGGGTCTGGGGTCATCTCAGGTCTTAAAGAATCACATGACAAAGCAAGGTCAGGACCCTATGGCAGGGTTTCCTGGAAGGAACATTATTTGCCACCCAGGTCATGGCTAGTCACTACCCTCACTAGCACAGGTGGGTGTCCCCACTTGTCCCCACAACTATAGTCCAGAATCCAGCCTCACGAAAATCACCTACTGGTAGGAAGTGAGGACTCCTCACGCATGTTGGAAGATGTCTTGCAGGACATGTCCAGTCACTTCCATTTGCTGCTACCCAGAGTGTCTTCTCTGGCAGACAACATAGGAGCCCGACAGCCATGGCTAACCTGAGTGCTCCACAGGACAGGGTCGCTCAGGAGGAGGCAGGCATATCTCCAGTGTGGAGTGTAGGTCTCCACAGGACAAGGTCTGCTCAGGAGAAGGCAGGCATATCTCCAGTGAGGAGTGTAGGTCTCCACAGGACAGGGTCTGCTCAGGAGAAGGCAGGCATATCTCCAGTGTGGAGTGTAGGTCTTTATCTGACACACTCAGCTAGGTACCCCTGGCTGTGGGCAGGATACCTTTCTCACGGCCTCTGTCTCCTCATCAAGAAAGCTGGGTTCTTCATAAGGACCCAGTTTCCTCTGAGAGGAAATGAGGCAGGAACAAGCCACATGGCATGACAGGCTAGAGAACAGGCAGACGGTCCTCCTGCAACAGAGGACAGGGCTATTTTCAAGACAGGGTTTCTCTGTGTAGCTTTGGCTGCCCTGGAACTTGCTCTGTGGACCAGGCTGGCCTTAAACTCACAGAGATCTACCTAGCCCTGCCTCCCAAGTGCTGGGATTAAAGGTGTGCCCCACTACCACTGGACTGACATGGCTACTTCTAAAGAGAATTCACACAGCCACTGGAGGCCGCCAGTGGCTGTGGGAAAAAGAACTTGTTCTGTCTCCACTGTGGATGTCTTGCTCTCCTGTATCTCTGGCTCTCTCTACTTCTTGGACACAGACTGCCTGAGCTTCCAGAAGCCCTTTCCTTGTAGAAGTCATGTGACAGAGTTCTAGCCAATAGGCTGTGACTAGAGGTTCCAAGTGCCCACTGCTGAGACTTGCTGTGGGTTTCCTATGCTCTCTTCCTGCCCTGGTGCTTTCCAAAGATTTAAGAAACTTGCCTTGGGCAGCTGCCCCGAGCACAGGGGCAGAAAGGTGACTTCACAGGCTCTGATGTCCCCCTGCTTTATCTGTCCTGGGAACTCCCAGCATACGTCCTGGCTGGTACCAATTAGGAAGGTTGGTGCTAGGCAGGCATGGCCTCAGGCCTCAGGTATGACAGTGTGGCTTTGTGAAATATATATTTTTATTTTGTCTGTTTCCTTGGAATCTTGGATATTTTTGAGACTTAGGAGTTGACTGATGGCTGAAGGTCACTGGCCAGCTCCAACATGTGGTCAGTCAGTATAGAAAGGTAAAGGAAGGTGAGAGGCTCAGGGCTTCCAGCTCACTCCCAGAGAGCAGTGTGGCTGCTTAGCTTCACACTGATTGACCCTTAAACTCAGCCACAATGGCCATATTTCATATTGGTAGGTGTCAGGGCAGACAGCATGGGTCTAGAACATGCCCATCTTCACACAGGGCAATGGAGAGCATGCTGGGCCAGGAGCACCACTCCTTGAGACAATTTGGAGTGGGCACAGGATGTTTTTGGGTGCCAACCTAGTCATAAAACACTCTTGGACAGCCGGGCGTGGTGGCACACCTTTAATCCCAGCACTTGGGAAGCAGTGGCAGGTGGGTCTCTGAGTTCGAGACTAACCTGGTCTATGAAGTGAGTTCCAGGACAGCCAGGGCTCTGTTACACAGAGAAACTCTATCTCAAAGAAAAGAAGAAGAAGAAGAAGAAGAAGAAGAAGAAGAAGAAGAAGAGGAGGAGGAGGAGGAGGAGGAGGAGGAGGAGGAGGAGGAGGAAAAGAAAAAAACACTCTATAATAGTTGTACATGTCAGGATAATGATGCACAAGTCTGCCCCTGTGGGCTTAGAGCTATGTGGAGAGATGCAGTCAGTGAAGTTATGAAGAGCCTCCAGGGAGAGAACTCCAAAAAGTGCTTACTCTGCAAAAATGAGGACCTATGTTTCATCCCCAGCATCCACAAAAAAATGCTTAAAAATCCAGGAATGGCAATATGCTAACCCCAGAGATAAGAGGATCCCCAGTGCTGACTATCCAGGCTTGTGGCCTAAGCAGTGAGCCCCAGATCCTAGTGAGAGGACCCTGTCTCAAAAATTAAGGTGGAAAATTGTGCCTGGTACTGTAAAGCTGGTCAGGAGCCCATGGCTGGGGAGGTCACAGGCCCTATGAGAACCTGCTACTGTTTGCCTCAGCTGTGTTTCTACCATAGATCAGTTCGGCTCTCGGCCTGCACCAGAGAAGATCCTTGTAGTATACCATTGACTCATAGACTCAGAACTGATCGAAGTACCAAGAATAAGTGACTGTTGAGTGCTCAGCCATAGAGGAGACATTGATATCACTTCCTTTAAGGCTCTGGGAACATTGTGGAGAGAGCAGAAAGAATGTGAGAGCCATAGGATAGGGAGGAGTTCTGAGAAATACCGCCTTCTGGACATGTTGTGGCTGCTGCACCCACAGGCTTCTGGCAGAACTGGCTGCTTAAGATTTACAGGTGTCTAAGTCCATCCACCTACATTCCAGCATGGATGGGGGAGGTGTTCCTAATGCCCCACCCCTCCCCGAGTAGCTAGATGCAGTAATCCTCTCTAGGGGAGGGTCATATTCCTCAGTGGTGTAACCATTGGCAAGTTGCTCTCACTCAAGTAAACACACACACACACACACACACACACACACACACACACACATTTATATTTAAAAAGTCTTGAAAGGCCGGGCGGTGGTGGTGCACGCCTTTAATCCCAGCACTTGGGAGGCAGAGGTAGGAGGATCTTTGTGAGTTCAAGGCCAGCCTGGTCTACAAAGCGAGTCCAGGACAGCCAGAGATATTCAGAGAAACCCTGTCTCGAAAAACCAAAAAAAAAAAAAAAAGTCTTGAAAGTAAGAGGGGGGATTTTGGGAGGAAGTAGAGATTTGGCAGGAAGCAAAGGACAAGGACGTGAGAGAACAACGGAGAACATATTATATAAATGTGTGTGTGTGTGTGTGTGTGTGTGTGTGTGTGTGTGTGTGTGTGTATGAGAGAGAGAGACTGAGGTATGATAAATACAATTTTTAAAAATAACAAGGTAGAAAGTAATCAAGGAAGACACCAATGTCAACATCTGGTCTCCACAATGAAATACATTGTGCATTCTCACGTGTGCACACAGAGACACACACACACGCATGCACACATGCACACACACACAAAACACAAATGAGACTATCAGACACACAGGGGCTGTGAGGAATCTGGTGCAGGCTTGGGGACTTGTCAGCAGACAGCCATGTGGGAAGCATTTCTGAGAGGACCTGGGAAGGAAGAGCAGGGCTCACCTGGGAGGGAAACCAGTGTGCAAGCCAAGGTCATGCTGCCCAGAGAGTGCTGGACAGTCAGAATAGGTGTTTTGACACTCAGCTTCCCAATAGGAGTGGGAATGACCAGGAACAATGAGGCTGGAGCCATGGCTCAAGGCTTGCTACCAGTTTGGCACAACTGGATTGTGGTTTGAGAGGTTTGCTCTTGGCTGTGGGGTGTCAATAGGGCACTTAGGAAATGAGTTGTAACCAGTGAGTGAGGCCTGGACATAATTCCTAAGATAGAAGGGTTTGCACCTGCACCCGGGGTCCTTTGTTACACTGCCACCTTCTGTCCTTGGCTTGTCCAGCGACAGCAGTGTCCAAGGAGAGAGACGGATGATACTTGGAAGGTGGAAGGTGGATTTGCCAAGAATCACAGAGAGAAAGAACGGAGGATGAACTGGTTCTCACTTGGGTAGCAGTAGTCCATCCACAGTGCTGCTTACGTAGCAGGCACAGAGAGTGTGCCAGGTAGACTTTGGGAGAAAACACTAAGTTTGCTAGAATCTCCAATTATTGGTATAAGATTACAGACTGTCACACACTTAATCCAGGATGCCATCAGTCCTCCCCTGAAGACCCATGCTGGCATTTTCTTTCTTTTCAGCCCTTTCCCTAGTCCCGTGTTAAGCCATTTCCAGACACCAAAGCTTCCAGAAAAGAGGAGGCTATTTGCAGCCCCAGCACCCTGCCCCAGCCCCAGCACTCTGCCACACTGCTCCATCTGCCTGGGATGCCCTTCCTTATTATGCTGAAGAGACTCCCAATCTTTCAAGACACAACCAGGACACCTCTAGAAAGCATTCCCTGACATCTGGTGGTGCACTAGGGACCCCTAGGGTAGGCAGATGCCAGCTGTTGCCAATATGGTGACTCCCTAAGGCTGACCAAGCCAAGGCCCCAGCCCTCATGGCCACCTCCAGATGGGGAAAGAATCTCTCCCTGGTGACCTGGCTTACAACATGCGCACAACCTGCCCGTGCCTCCAAAACCAAGCATGCTTGAACATATGTTGTCCTTTCACAAGTTAGAGTGTGTCACCGTTTATTTTTCCCAGGCGTTCCAGGGATCAGACATGACATGACACCTCCTCAGTGAGGAGGTGGGGGTTTCCAGTTGCACTGATCCAGACTGCTAAGTGGCAGGAAGCAGGTTAAGTACCAAAAGTTCCCCTCCATGGCCCAGCCAGGCTGGTGAGAACCCCAGCACAAAACAAGACTCAGCATGTCCTGGGATGTGAGAAAGTGAAGGACAACCCAGAGGAGGGGACAGCTGGAGTCACCCAGGACCACAGTGTCCACACATCCTGCGGCAGGGGCACTCTTTTGTACCTGTCACCAGGCCCCCACTTCTGGACACCCAGGTTGGAACAGGCACCATCTCTAGTCATCGGTCTCCCTGCCACGTTCTACACTTCTGTCAGGGCTGTAACAGCACGGTTCCCGGGCATGGGTGTTTTGTGTTGTGGGAGCTACAGTTAAGTGTCTTTGTCGGGAAGACTGGTCAGGTTCCTGTGAGACTAGCCCACAATGGGGAAACTGTTATTCCAGGGCTTTGGCCATCAGGGGGTGCACTTCTCTTTGAGACTTTGGAAAAAAGACGGTGAAGAGGAAGGAGACAGATAACATTTCACATGTATTTACAAACAGCACTACTGAGAGAGTGTGTCTTTGAGGCTGTCTGTGTGACACATACAAAGGAGCAGGGACAAAGGGAAACAGATGGGCTCCTGTCTCTGAGGAAAGCCGAGGACTGGAAGCACAAAGGCCTGCACGGTTGGGGTGTAAGGCGAAGGCGCTCCCTATCTGAGGGACTGTAAAACTAAACTCTGCATATATGTATTATGTGTAAGGAAGCGATACTTTTTAATAAAATAAAAACTTCTGTGTAACTTGAATATATCATTTAGGCAACTAAGGGATGATTTGGAAGAAGGGCACACAGTACACAGCACTAGTGGGGGGCACCCTGTCAGGTCAACATTCATCGCCCAGAAAAGATCCATCAGAATAACTATAAAAAGCACAGTCCCCCTGCCTGGGACATCAGCCTGGCTTCCCTTCCTCAGCCTCTCTGTATACTGCTCATGCTCTGAGGAATCACACTTACCATCCCTGTTGTGTCAGGGTCTGCCACTGACAAGCCTGTTCACATCTCCCAAACACTCTGTGCCCCAGTGTCCTCCACAGCTGTGGGCACACCAGGAGCACGGGGGAGGTGCTGGGCTGGCTGAATGCCCTGCCCTGTCTCTTATGATAGCTGGCTGCAGCACTGCCCTGATGCCAAGTTTGTGGCGGGAAGGAGTGGGTCAAGCTGGCACCTGGCCCTAAACTACGGGCGGGAGCATCCTTGCTACACAAGGGACCATGCCTGCTGGATGCTCCTCAGGGCCTGGCCCCACTCTACCTCCCGCAGGTACCCTGCCTGCCCCACTGACACAGAGAAGCAGAGCGAGGTGCAGGAGGGGATTTTGGGGGGCCGGTGGGGCCCTTCAGCTCTGCCCCCAACAGGCTCCTGGTGAGACGTTGGCAGCTGTCAGAACAGCAAGGCCTTCTTCTTGAGGTCATTCCTCTTCCACAGGGCCAGGCGGTCAAACTCCTCAATGCTCATCCCAAAAACTTCTTGGAACTCCTCAGGTGACAGGTGTCTCTTCAGGCAAGGAAAAATGGGGACAGTCAGTGGCATTTGAAAAAGGGCCTGCAAAGCTGTCTGCTCTGAGAAACACTGGCTCCTTTTCTGGGTCCCTGTCATAATGACAAGTGTGGTCAATGACTTGGCACCTCTGCCTGCATTTTGTCTGTCCCTTGGTTCCAATTCCTACTTAATTCTGTACATAGATTTAACCATGTGCAGATACCCAGCCTATCTCTGTCCCTTTGAGAATGACTTGTGCAAAGATAAAAGTGGGGCATCTCAGTCAGTGTTTACAGTGTCCCTTTCTAGACAGGAAAGGAGCCTGCATGTCTCCAGTCCTTGTTCTCAATCTGCAGCCACCTTGGATTCCAAGAATAACAGAGACTCACAGACAGATTCCCATTAGGAAATCACACTCTTCCCCAGCCCCCAACATTGCCTCATGGGAACCTTCTTGTCCCTCAAGGAACAAGAATTTCTGACCACCTCGCAGAGCTAGAAGTGAGACTCTGACAAACCAGGATACAGCTGGACCAGGACTGAATAATTCTGCAGCCCTCTCACTATGCCCAGTTTCTCTCTTTGCAGCTAAAGCTCACGTCAGTGTGTGAGATAGTTGGAATGTCTGATTTCCATCTTCCCAAGGTAGCTTCAAACTGACCTTGGTTTCATTCCATTCCACCATTGAACAGTCCGTCCCACTAGGCCAGTAGCCAAGCCTGGTCTACTGTGACTTCTGACTCTGGGGCTTTTGCCCTAGAAATCTACTGACAGCTTTGCAGCAACATGCCTTCTCTGTGGCTCTCCACTGAAGCAGGACTGCCTCTGAGGATGAGCGACCTCGTTGGCATGTCCAGAGCTTCCTTGCAGTGAAAGAAACAAGCCTAGAAGCCAGAGTCTAGGTAGGGACACACAGGGACTGGCATGGAGCTACCACAGGACCCTCCACTCCTGACTCCCGCTGATAAAACTTCCCCATGGCTAAGTGTGATAACCATGCCCTGTGACAGGTTCCTGCCTGCTTGGAGCCTTCTGTAGGCTCCTTCAGGGTGCCTTGTTCACCGCTTACTTAAACCCTGAGAGCAACTGCTCAGAAGGTACGCAGTGTTCAGTTCCCACCTCCCAGTTGAGAAAGCTAAGGGGTGGTGTGCTGGATGGCTTTATGTCAACTTGACCAATGCTGAAGTTATCTAAGATGAGGGAGCCTCAATCTAGACAATGTCTCCATTAGATGGAGTTGTAGGCCAGCCTTTAGGCCATTTTCTTAATTAGTGATCAATAGGGGAGGGCCTAGACCACTGTGTGAGGTGCTATCCCTGGGCCCATGGTTCCAGGTTCCAAAAGAAAGCAGGCTGAGCAAGCCATGGAGAGCAAGTCATATTGAGCAAGCCAATAAGCAGCACCCTTCCATGGCTCCTGCATCAGCTCCTGCCTCCAGGTTCCTGTCCTGCTTGAGTTCCTATACTAGCTCTCTTCAATGATAAACAGTGATGTAGAAGTGTAACCCAAATAAACAGTTCCTCCCCAAGTTGCTTTGGTCATAGTGTTCCATTGCAGCAACAGAACCCTAAGACAGCTATCCATGCAGCAAAGAAGCCAAGCTAGTCCCAGGCCGTGGCACAATCCCTCCCTCGCCTTGGCTCCATGCCAGTCATTCTGAGTCACTGAGCCCAGCTCCTGAGTTGGGGCGGTCAAGGGCACAGGCACCAGCACCTCTGGAGCTAAATGACTGAGCTGGTTGCTGAGAGGCTTTCTGAACATCTGTACCATGATCCACCTCCTGAAGTTTTGGGCAAGGATGATGGGGACTCCCACGGATACCCAAGTGCCCACATTGATAGTATTCTTCCCAAGGGCCAAAGGCAGAAACAAGCCTGCTGATGGACAGGGGAGAACGAGGTGCATGGTGGCATCATTCAACCCAAAACCGCATGAACCTCTAGGCCTCAAAACAGCAGGCCAAGCTAGAGCCAAACTTAGCACACGCACCATGATGTAATGTCCAGAGCAGGCCTTGAAGGGCCAGAGGGGATGAGCACTTCCGGGGGTGGGGATGGGGGCAGTGTGACTGAGGAAGGGTGTTATAAGAGAAAGAACCATTTGTTGGATGAAAGGGGGAGCTGTTGGGGGGGGAAGATATACCCTAAACTTAAAAAAAAGGGAAGAGGATGGGGGGTTGAGGGGGAAGAGGGTGGGAGGGTGGGACTGGAGGGGGGAGTAGGGAGGGGATTGTGATTGAGATGTAATTTGAAGAAATAAAAAATAAATTATATAAAAAATTATTGACAAAAACAAGAGTACAGTGTCAATAAATTTAAAGCAACGACACTAAATTAAGAGTTGTCGTAATGACTGAGAGAGAAAAACTGATGAGAGCTGGGTATGCGGACACACCCAGGCAATGTCAGCATTTGGTAGGCTAAGGCAGAAAGATCAGGAGTTTGAGGCCAGCCTTGGCCATATAGCAAGTTCAAGGCCAGCCTGGGCTACAGGAGACCTTGTCTCAAGATGGACTACAGAACATCCAATCTCTGAAAAGCACAAATACAAATCTTTTCACTAAATCTGTGCCGTGTGCTCTGAGTGTTAGGGCCCCAGCAGTGGGTGATGGGAGATGGACCTGCAAGTCACACATGTATGCACATGTGGGGGGCAGAATGCCGTAAAATGGCACAGAGAGGGTCTGAGTTATATCTCAGGGGAAAAGTGGGTGTTAGGTTGAGTATACAGTGAGCCCTCCTTACCCAAAAGACAGCTTCATTACTGCCAGGGTCATGCAAGAGACATTTGTGGAAGCTTGTCCACCCTGGAGAGATGGCAAGGGGGACTTCCAGAAGGCTTTCCCACTTCCCATTCTTCTTTGTGGAGCTCTGGATTTTTACAAGTTATAAATTGGCTTCACTATAAAACTAAAGCTCTCTCCTCCTGCGAGGCAAATGAAGGGTGGGGGCAGGAGTGGGTATGCTGCAAGAAAGCCCCACCCCACCCCTCCAGGACCACATCCCTGTCCCCAAGCTGATAAGGAAGAAAGGACATGTGCTCCACTATGGCAACTGTTCCAGTCCCTGGGGCTGGCAGCTGGCTGAGCCTGAAGGAGAAGAATAGCCGAGAGTTACACTCTTGGGTGTGCTCACCCGGAAGTAAAACCCCCTCGGCGCCGGACTAGAGCTGGCTTCAGCAGGCACACTCACAAGCAATGCAGTCACCTGAGACTGCCCCATCCCCAAAGGGAAGTAGAAAGCCCCTGCAGGCTCTCAGTGGGGCTGCAGAAGATTCTACTGATGTCATCTGAGCTCTAAGCAGCACATTTAGTCCAAGAACCCTCACTAACCCACAAGGGCACTCCTTATAACGATGCAAGATACACACAGCAAGTAGGAGCCCTCTAGGGCAGTCTGACCAATGTGCCAATGTGCCGGCAGCCACCCCCCATACAACAGCAGTGCTCCCAACCATGACCCCACCATTTACAAGCCCAGTTCACTCAGAGTCCAAGACAACTGCACTGTGGGCCGTTGATGCTGCTGTCACCTGCAGAGAAGGCCAGTGACACATTTGAAACTCAGGCAAAGGACTCCTGAGGCCCAGTCTCCAAGACCACAGGCAGAGCCCCTGTCCCTGAGGGGTCTCCAGCCTTCCCTTACCCTGTCAGTATCACACAGCTTCTTGGCCGGCCCAGTTGCTGGCCCTTCCCATGGATGATGCCCACATCAAGATCCACCAGAATGCTTCAGTGGCCTTTCCTCATTTTCAGTGACCTCAGAGCATCCTACTAACCAGAGCTTTGGCTATGTGAAATAATGCTTAGTCCTTCCTTGATCCAGCCATACCCGAAGGGGCCCTTCAGTCACGTTGAATCCATTGATTTCCAGTGTAAGTCACTATGGGTCCAGTGCGTGTAGGTCTAAGGAGTGCCACCTCCCCATACAGCAGCCATGGTTGCCTCATGTCCTTCCTGTGCAGGGGAACTACTCTTTTCCAGGCCCTGGGAAAGGGACTTCATAAGACCTCTGACTGCACAATGACTCTCTCAAGTAGCTCTGGGTTCTCATCCTAAGTAGGGATGAAGGCTCCAGTGCACATGGCTTGCCAGCCCTGGAAACCCAGAACTCCGCTATGGTACCATCCCTGCCTGGGTCACATCCCCCAGGCTCTGAGTAGATGGATGCCACAGCTCGGTTGCCTGTGAAAGCCCTGACTGGCCTTTGACCAGCCTGAACACGTTCCCTTTAACAGACAGGACGTCCACGCTCTGTGCCCAAGCACATGTGCCAGGCCCGTCTGTGCCACCTTAGAGGCCACCTCTTTGTGAATCTACATGGGTCTCTGCTTTGCCAACCCTCCCAAGTCCTGACCCAATGGGGGCCCCTTGGCGGTGTCTCTCTTTCTCCAGTTCCTGGCCACACATGAAGCCACTGCCCCATGAGAATGTCAGATGGGGGTCTAGTACTTGCCCAGGGCACAGGCAGGAGGTAGCCTCTGCCCTCAGGAGCCTGGAGATTCCCTCACCACAGCAAGAGGCAGGGAAAGACAACAACGGAGGTGTGAGGCTCAACAGAGTCCCCCTCCCCCCACGGATGCTGCTGACTGTTGGATGGTTTTGAAGGAGCAGGAGACACACCACAGACACAGCACTTTTAGCCTTGACATAGAGTGAGTGCTTCACCATGTTCTCCTGGACAGAGTGCATGGCCCAACACTTTGCTGCAGTTGCACGGACCTTTCAGACACACACTTGTCTTCCTTGGATAAACTCCCCATTCTAGATCAGTCGAGAAGTCGGAAGTTTCTCCTTCAAGCTGGCCCATCTTTTTACAGTGGCCCTTGGGATGGGACCACTATGGGCTCCTTGGTGCACTATGCTACCCAGACTTTCCCACCCTATCCACAAGTCAGGTCCCCTCCGCAAAGCCAGCATCATTGGGTCTGTGACCATGTTCCTTTGCCTTTGAGGATCCCTGGGTCCTTGGTTCTGAGCCCTGGGCTGTCACCACAGTGGCATGCCCTCCTGGTGTGTGTGTGTGTGTGTGTGTGTGTGTGTGTTAGGGCACCTGACTTTGCGGCTGAGGTCTGTAGAGTCTCAGCAGATACCTCCTGTGTGTGTGTGTGTGTGTGTGTGTGTGTGTGTGTGTGTTTGTGTGTTTGTGTGTGTAGGGCACCTGACTTTGCGGCTGAGGTCTGTAGAGTCTCAGCAGATACCTCCCTACCTTGACTTACCTCCAGCCGCGTCCTATCCACATCTTTGGGTAGTTTCACACGGATTCGGTTTGTTACGATGAGGGAGTCATAAGGGTATATCTGCAGAGAATACACCACAGGGTTATCTTGAGAAGTAAGTAACCTGGGCTGACCAAAAGGCAAACATGGATACATACTTGTGTGGGCTGTGGACACGTACATTTCATAGAGAAAATGCAACAAAAAGGAACTTTTAACCTGGACAGGTGCAGAACGATGGGAGAGGTCAGTTAGTGCAGTTGGCCCCTTACCTTGTACTCTGTAAGAGAAGAGCAGAGACCACAGGGCTAGCTTAGGAATGCAAGAATCTATGCCCAGGATGGGAGCAATCCTCCTCCTGGGTAACCCCCACTCCCAGTCAGCTGGGCCATGCTTGGTCTCTGGTCCCCTAAGCAGCCTTCATGGGGCTCTGGTCTTGGATTTTAAGAGATTTCAAGGGTCTCCCAAAGCAAACTGAGAGCTGGAGGCATGGCCAGGAGGTTGGAGGCCACACTGGAAGCTGGTGGCGGCACTGTGCTCCTAAGCTGGGAGATATCTTTCCTGGTGTTCTGGGCTACTCTGAGAAAGACACCAGTCTCAGTTTACTCAGACATGCAATGGGTTCTTCAGGGAAAACTTTCTGAGGGGTGTTGTGGAGTCTGACACCTTTATCAAAATGTATCCTTTCACCCCAGTCCTCTACCCCTGCTATCTTTTTTCTTTCTTGACGAGGTCTCACTGAACTTAGGCTAGCCTTTAACTTATTATATAAATGAGGGTGATCTTGAACTCCTGATCCTCGTGCCTTCCCATCCCAAGCGCTGGGATTATATTATGCACCATCACACACGGTTTATGTGGGGCTGGGGATCAAACCCAGGGTTTTACGCATGCGAGGCAAGCACTCTACCGTCCAGGCCACATCCCAGCCCCTCGTCATCATGCTCTGCTTCCTAACGTTAAACTATCAAGCCCCGTACTGCTCCTTCAGACAAGGGCTTCCTTTAGACTTAAGGTATCATCATATAGAAGCTAACAGCTAACGTGGTGTGGATAGTGGGGACTCCACACACACATACACACACAGGAAGGATCACTAGAATCCCTGCCACAAATCATTCTGGAAGGAAGATGGCTGTATGAGGCAGGTCCTTGGTCTTCCCACTTGGGACTCTGAAGCACCAGCTCTGTGGCTGGAGACCAGGACCACCACTTTAAGAGCAAGCTGGGGTGCCTCCATCTGTGTGTGGACAGCTATGCACGAGCAGGGTTCCTCCAGCATTCCAGAGGGTAACAAGGAAGTGAGCACGGCCAACTGCATGGCCCATGTTCAGAGTTTGGGAGAGAAGCCCTTAGTGGAGTATCTGCCACATGCCCAGCTGGCCACTCACACACGTGCCAGCAGACACACACAGTGAATGAGGGCAGAAACAGAGAAACAGGGCTTGACCTGCACTGTTCCACTCAGACCCTGGAAGCGGTTTGCTTGAGATCCTGTGCTCTACCCAAGAGATGCACGGCACTGAAAAGGCATGACAGGCCCCTGCAGCACAGGATGAGAGAGCTGAGGGGTCAACAGGCACCCCCCCCAGGGGACCCTTCATCTATGGTGCAGAGCCTTCTGCCAGCAGGTCCCGGAGGAGTGATCTCAGAATGAGACCTGTAGACATGAGCTAGTGATTCTGGCCTAGCCAGAGACCCATAGAGGTCCCCATTGTGTGTACCTCGCGTGCCCCAGCTGGCATCCGGGTCTGCTCCACAAGGGGCCAGGTTGGCATTCTGGAAGAGAGAAAGAGAGAGAAGCCGGCAGGCAAGAGGCAGGTTGCATGGGGCAAGCAGTAGGGGGCTGGCAGCTAGCCCCCAATGCATCCTAGGTCTTCACACAGCCAGGGGAGGAGGCTGTTTGACAGATTTAGGTGACAGACAGATGGCAAAACTGGGCTTTGGAAGGTGAGTGTCCAGGGATAGCTGCCCTGTGAGCTGCTGGTTTTCACACCTACCTCAGAAGCCTCCAAACCCTGCCTATCTGATAAACTGTGTCCTCCTACCTTTAAAGATGATCTCTTGTAGCTGGGTCCTGCTCTGTGGCTGGCATGGCCTAAGGGGCAGCTCAGCACCCTTCCCTGTGATGGGTATAGCTTCCGGTGTCTCTGCTCCTCCTTGTGAAAAGCAACTACAATCTGCTGTCTCCGTGCTCTGGCCTACCCCAGTCTCACTGTGCCTACAAGAAGGCAAAGTGGCCCTCACTTGTCGCTGCCTCCTGGAGGCTATGCATCATCTCCACTTGATTCCCAGAGTCCCCTGTGTCTAGCTAACTACACAGTCCAGAGTGCCAATGTCTGCGCACCCCAAGGCTCCTGGACACGAGGAGCCTCTGCCTCCTTCTGGTAACTATAGGCACCCCCACAGCTCCGGGATCACAAAAGGATCCTCGTGTCCACAAGACCCTAGTCTCCTGGACAGAGTGACCACTTGCTCTGACATTAATACTCAAGAAGTAACCTTCTAGGGAGGATGGGGCAGCTGACTGTCACCTGACTCGAGCACTGCTCACAAGTGCCCATGGCTGTCATTGACAAACTGTCATTTAAGCACCATCATGGTCATTAAAGTTTTTTCTTTCTCTTCTGCCCACTTGAAAAAAAAGCCCATATGTACAAGCTACCCCAGCTATAGGGTCCCCGCCGCTGCGGGGTGCACTGAGCCCTCACAGGGCTGTAGCATCCTTGTCCTGATTGATTCCCACCACCAGCACCGTGGGGCAAGCTGAGCCTACTGAAGAATGTCTGACATATCCCAGTCCCCAGCACAGTCCAGGGGCTGAAACGGGGTCAGGGCTGTTGGGCAGAGTTTCTGATACTGGGCCCAGGGATTGCATTTCAGCAGAGTACAGCTGGAGTGCCCTGTGCTCCACCTGCAGATACAGTTACAAGGAAAGCTGCTTCCGATGGACCTTACAGCGGATGGCAAGTGGGGGACAAGCTGGGAGCAGGCTACAGACCCCGGAGAATATGGAAGCAGAGAGACTCTGAACACTAAAATCCATCCTCTGAAACAGAGGCACAGAGGGCCAGAGACATGCCATTATCTCCTTCCTTTGTCAAAGCTGGATCCAGCAGGCTGTGACTGGCTGACCACAGGGTAAGTGTGAAAAGCAGAAGGCTGGAAAGTACCTTTACTTAAAATTTTCTGATATTTGGCTAATCATAAACTTTTGAACTTCTTCCCCTGCCCTCTTTATTTCTGTCTTTCTTTCATTCTTTCTTTTTTTTTTTTTTTTTTTAAAGATTTATTTATTATGTATACAATGTTCTGTCTGCAGGTACATCTGCAGGCCAGAAGAGGGCACCAGATTTCATTATGGATGGTTGTGAGCCACCATGTGGTTGCTGGGAATTGAACTCATGACCTCTGGAAGAGCAGCCAGTGCTCTTAACCGCTGAGCCATCTCTCCAGCCCCTCATTCTTTCTTTTGTTTGCTTTCTGAGATGTCTTTGTTGGTCTGGAACTTGCTATGTAGACAAGGCTGGGCTCAAACTCATAGAGATCTGCCTGTCTTTGTTTTCCCAGTGCACCACCAAGTCCAGCAGGCTTGGGTTTCTAACACCACTGCAGTAATTTATGAAGTCCTTCAATGACTCCATCTTAGGGTTCCATCCTTGTTTGCCCTACCGGGTCCTAAGCCCTGCATCCTTAGCTAAGGGTCTTTCCATCAGTCAGTAATTCTCCATGACCTCTCAACTCCACCATTTCTCCTTAGAATTTTTCAAAAAGTTTTGGGGAACATTTTTCTCAGCCTCAGACCAGTATCTCAGGCACACCTGTCCATCAGGGAGCCTCTTGGGCAAAGTGAGGCCAGTCTGCCCAGACCCCAACTTTGCAGCCCAACCTGACTGGTGCTAAGGAGGAATGCTGCCACCTAGTTTTTGCAATCTTGTATCACAAGCAGTCAATCACCCAACCCAACACCTCCCAGCAAAACAAACTTCCTTTACGCCTTCTAGGTGTAAGAAAAGACAGGAAGGATGGAAAGTGGGCCATACTCCAAATGAAGGAACAGGTCTAATGACGGGAGAGTGGGGTCTGTGCTCCATGTAGCTCTACAGACCACTCTGTGCAAGCAAGTTTTGGGATAACCTGGGTGTGTGGACCAGCAGCAGAGCTGGCCCAACCTGGCTAACTAACTCCTCTGCAGTTCTCAATGAGGTGCCAGGATTTTTAAAGGTGACATGTTATTTATCTTCCACATCTGGGCACTTATCAGCTCAACTGGGACATTCTCCAATCCTACCGCACCCCACAAGGTGGGAAACACCCTCGGGCTTTATAGACAGGCTCTGAGCAGTCAAGCATCTTGCTGAACTCACACAGAAAATGAACAGGACTGTAGGAGTTTGAACCCATGTGCTTTTGTTTCCCAAGATTACACTATGGTTGGGAGTAGGAATGAGATCATGGCCGCCCACACTGGCTGCCATGATTTTCCTGCTAAAGCCACATAGGAATGAGCTGCCGGACTCAGCAGACCCTGTTGCGGAAGAAGGGCTGAGGGCTTGCTTTCGAAGTCATGACTCATGTGGAAACCATGCTCCAGAGGCTCAGGAAAAGATCTCACAGCCATATCTGTTCTTATAACCAGTCAGATATGAGAATCACCCCCCCACCCCCTTGTTAGTTCTAGGAAATAAAGACGAGGAAAATTACATAACTTGCCTCAAGATGGCTACAAATTCAGGGCTGTCTAATTCAAGCACATGCTATTTCCAGGATCATAGCTGAAGATCTATAGTAACAGACATGCCTCCCACCACCACACCTCTCTCAGAGACAGGTCTTATGGAGCCCAGGTTAGCCTTGAACTCACTATGTAGTTGAGGCTGGTCTTAAACTCTCAGTTCTCTTGTCTCTACCTCCTGACATAAAGACTTTAAAGATATAAATTTACATTTTTTTGAGACAGGGTCTCACAATATAGCCTAGGCTTTCTGGGAATTTTCTATAAAGGCCAGGCTGGCCTTGAACCCACTGAGATCTGCCTGCCTCTGTCTCCCAAGTGCTGGGATTAAAGGTGTACACCACCATGCTTAGCTGACATAAACATTTTTAGAGTTTTATGAACACATGAAAATTGGATTCAAAAGGTATAAATTTTTGCATTTACCTATGGGGTTAAGCTTGCGAGTGAATTACCTTGTAGTTTCGATGACTTTATTTACTAGATCTATGTTTGATTTCAATAATATACAAGGCTATGTAAGTTGTCTGATTACTGTGTTGTTTGGCACATTTAAGTTTCTGTGTTCTATTACTGTTTCACTGAGCCTGGGCCACTGCACTCTGCATTCCTGCTCTCTCCTCTTCATATATTATTTATCTGAAACTTAATTTCACCGTCATAATGTCACTACTCCCTCCTCCCATTTGCAATTTTAGCATCTCTTACTTACTATTTCTAATTGCTCAAGAGTATGCTTTCAGTGTATATCTTGTAATGACACAATGTGAAAATGCTATTTTTTTAACCCAACCTGACAGTCTGTTTTTTGATTTTTTTTTTTAAATGTTGGAATTTAGTCTGTTCACAGGTAGCATCAGCATTTCTCCAAATGGGACTTCTCCCAGGGGACAGCCACAAGGACCTCCAGGTGGCCAGTCACTATTCTCTTCCTGATGGGACAGGTGGCACATGTCAATCATTACTGCCTCATTCACAGGGAGACTTGCAGCAGGTGGCTGCTAGTCTGCTAGGCTATGACCATCTTCCTCCAGCAGCAAGTTTGGGCACCAGGACATCCTCATGACCTTTGGCTAGGAGGTCACTAGGTCCTTGTGACAAACTCCTCTTGGACCAAGACTCAGGAGAACTTCTCCTCCAGATGAGGGAAACTATAAACCAGGCATGATCGTGACTATCTACCCTTCACCATCAGGACACTTGATGGATACTTTGGTAGCTGTTCTCAGACAGTGTCTATGTTTGTTTTTGATAGAATATTTTCCAAATGCCTCCCTCTCTTTTGGATTTTGGTCTCACTGAATCTGTGCTTTGACTTGGGGGACCCCCCCCCAAGAATCCTTTCTGATATAAAAGCACCCAATGAATGACTCTGGGACCCTGCAGGTCCCTGGCAAAGGTTTGTGGGCAAGCACCTGCAGGGACTCCAGACAGAAGACCCAGGTTTGAACTGCTGGCCATGGCTGTAAAAGGCTGCATGGATTACTGAATAGCCAGCCTTCTGCTGAGGATGCTTGGAAGTAGACATGAGTATTGGAGGGAGTGAGAATGACAGGGGCATGGGCAGGAGACAAAGGATGCCAGGGGCAAGTGGAGAGTCAGAACTTCTCTTGCAAGGATGGACTCCACCTTTGGGAGCTCTCAAGTTCAAGCCCAAGGCACTTAGGTCTGCTCACTGTCTCTTCCCATGTTCACATAAGGCCTGCCTCTCAGTCCTGCAGAGAGTTAAGATGATGTTCACAATAGTTCCAGAAGGAAGGTGGACCGACCCACCAAGGTCCAGATCACCTATACTCAACTGGACTAGGAGGAGCTGGTAGAGACCATGACCTCTGCAGACATGGAAGTTCTCCAATGCCACAGGCAAGCTGAGACTCTCCCAGGGGATTGCCTTCTATGTGTCCTCACAGAGCATTGACTAGATAGAGGCTGGGCAAGCAGACAGCCAGTGCCCTTACTTTTCTCTCATTCATCAGACAGACCCCCAGGTCCTCACTTGAATGGGGGACACATTAGCTATGTCAATATGGGACATTGGCACCTATGGGCCCCTTGGTTAGAGAGCAACTGCTCCAGGTAAAAACAGAACCTTCTAGAGAGACAGACAAGTTTCCCATGGCTCCTAGACTCCTGACCCTAAATGTAGGATTTTTACATCTGGTCCTAGAGAAGTCCTGTTTCTAACCCCCTTGCTTTCCCTGTGGAAGACAAATTCCATTAGAGAAAACTCAATGAAGCATGCAACATGCAAGGTCCATTCCAGAGAAGGAAGAGAGGTTAATGGGAGGGAAGGGCATGGTCCTTTTGATTCCATCCATGCAGAGGTGTTTTTTTTTTTTTTTGAAGGACACCCTGAAGCTGGATCCTGGACAGAAACAGTAAATTGGAGCCTGAGAAGGTGGAGAAAACAATGGCTCGTCGTAATGGATGCCTACAGACCCTGGAGATGCCTCCCTGGTCATAGGAGTGTCCCATAGAGAGAAGGATAATCCAGAGAGTTGGCCCTGAGTTCACACTTGGAAAAGACCATTCCAGCAACACACATACACCACACACACACACACACACACACACACACACACACACACACACACAC
>CAJQZJ010031795.1:6128178-6170465 GCA_907164525.1 Lophiomys imhausi | reverse complement strand
CACACACACACACACACACACACACACACACACACACACACACACACACACACAGCTCATTTCATTTTCTTGAGAAGTGAATTGTCTTGATTTATATACAAACTTCCTAATGCTGGGAAAGTTTTCCTGGGTGTTGGAGGTTCTCCTGGGGTTGTGTGCTTATATGAAGCTTGGGGCTTCTGGGTCATTAGGACATCCCAGCCTAGAGATCTTCATTGAGAGCCAGTGTGGCTATAGGCTCCTCATAAAGGGCACTGGACCAGGGCATATGCCAGGCTGTGTTTGGGGAGTCAGGCTGAAGGCCACCTGCACTTGTGTTCATGTGTCTTGAGATTGGGAAGGGGATAGGACCACATGGCAGAGGCATGGGATAGGCATGGCTCCATGGACGCAGGAACATTTTAGACTTGGCTGGCTCTTGCCACAGAGAAGGGCGTGGGGCAGAAGATCATCTCAAAGCATCTCTAGTCACTCTGGGTGACCTACATCTTCCCTGCCTTACACACTGGGGTCTCTTTGGCTTCTGGGGCACAGCCGAGGGGAGCCAGAATATGGGTGGGTGTGGTCTGGTTACTCTTAACATGGAAGGGGCTACAGTGGGCAGCATCTGGAGCAGAGGCAGGTGGGCAAGCAGGATTGCTGCCTCTTCTTCTTGTGAGGTCACAAAGCTATGGGATCCAGTGCAGGTGGGCAGCAAGTGATGGTTAGTGGCCCCACAGGTAGGGAGGGTCCAAGTACCTACCCGGAGGTCCAGGCCATCCTTCCTGGGTCCTGAGAGAGTGTCAGGCTTGGAATAAGGGAAGCCTGTAACAGACACAGCACAGCCTCGTCACACACTCAGGCAGGCCAGAGGAGGGCATGGCCCATGATGCTTCCAAAAGAAGGACAGGACTAGGCAGGTGACAACAAGCAGAGGTCTCTAATAATCTGCCTGCCTCACTTGTGCCCTTCTATCCCTAGGACACAGAGAGTGTGCTATGTTATATGAGCCAATGATTCATGCCAGGATCATCATAGGAATGGGGGACCCAGCCCAGCTGGCACCCATATTCAGGATAAGTCTCAGTATCACATCACCCATGGTAGCTCCTCTCTCAGAGTTGGGACCTCGCAGGCTATGTAGGACTGTGACATTCTATGCTGTGATGGCCACCACAGGCCATTACTAGCCACATGGAGTTGGAGATTTTGAGGTTGGGAGAATGTCAAATTTGAATAAGGATTACTAGCCTTTCTTGGAATGGGCTGTGTGGATGTGGCTCCTTAATACTCTAGCTTGATGCTCTAGGATCTGGCTAGAGCATCAAATGCCATGGAGCTGTTGGGCAGCCAGAGGAAGGCTCAGAGGGGCCATGGGCCACGCCTGCCACCATTCACACCAAGGACTGACTGAGCACCAGGTATAGATCTGCCCACCCACCCTGCTACTAACCATTCTGGGCTAGGCATTACATTTGAGGTCTGCGTGGGCTCAGGGAGCCTTGGAGGACCTCACCTGGGGACAAGACTTGGAGAGAGTCATTTACCAGCAGGTTACCATAAGATGGTTCCAGGTGTAGCTGGGAGGGGTCTAACATCAAGGGCAGTGTTCTCAGATTTCTTTTAGCAGAGGAACCTGGTTGGATCATGAACTCCTAGATGAAGCATAAAGCATGAGAGAGCTGGAAGATGGGAGGCTGGGCCAGGCCTGCTGGGCTGTTCCTTGCTTTTCTTGCTGCTCTGTGGCCTGAGTCACTGAGCCAGCAGAGGACTTGAGACCTTCTCACTCACAATTCTGAGGTTCCTCCCTAAAACACCTGCTGTGGAAACCCAGGAGGCCCTGCCAACTGAAGGTACTAGATGCAGTTCTCAAAGAGCAGGCAATAAAGAGTTTGCCTGTTGGGTGGATTCTCAGCTCCACCCAGACCCTACTGCATTAGAATCTATGATTCTGCAAGTCTTCTAGGCCTTTTGAATGAAAAAAAAAATCCATCAAATGTCTCAACTGCATTTCTGGCCCGCTAGTCCAGGATCTGCACGCAGCCTCCCCATAGTTTATTTTAACTATGTGTATGTGTGTGGGAGAGGGAGTGGGTATGGGCATGTTCAGCGCCGGTGCCCATAGGCCAGAAGAGGAGATCAGATTCCCTGGAGCTGGAGTTATAGGCAGTTGTGGGAAGCCTACCATGGGTGCTGGCACCTGAGCTCTGGCCAGGCCATCTGCAAGAGAAGCAATGCTCTTAGCTACTGAGCCATCTCTCCAGCCCTGGCCATACTCTTTCCTTTAAGAAACTCAAGAAGATGAGGCTGAAGAGCACCCAGGTCTGATTCTCAGTACCCCATGGTGGTTCACAACCATATGTAACCCCCTCTTCTGGCCTCTAGGGGTACTGCATGCACATGGAGTACAGATGTCCACGCAGGCGAAACACTCATACACATAAGATGATTTTTAGACAAAGAATTTGGAGAATAGAGGGATGGATGGCCGTAGTACCCCACCCCCATCCCTAGGATTTCCCCTTTCGGAGGTTTTGACCCTGTGCAGTTATCACTCTATCTCTCTGGAGAAGGTCCCTTAACCACTCTGCATGGTGACAACTTCTCTCAGCTTTCCTCATCTGAGATGGTCCCTGTCCCTGCCATCCTAAAGCACACTGTCACCAAATGTACAACTCATGGACAGACCTTCCCTTCAGCATCAGAAGACATGCCACTCGCTTCCCGTCCCTGCAGCTTCCATGAGAAGTTGGCTGCCACCAACTGCCACTCCCTATAGATGACATTGCTCTGTCCTCACTGCATATCTTCAAGACGTTTTTAAAACCTTAGTGTTCAAAAGTTTAGTAGCATGTCTTAGTGCGTGCTTTTGGTTGGTCTTCTTCGGGGCCCACTTGGTTTCTTGATCTTGCAGGCTTATGCCATCTGCTGACTCTGGGAGGTTCTCAGCCATTGTTCCTCTGAATGCTTCCAGCCCATTCTTTCTCCCCGTCTGGGAATTCAAAGATACAAACGCCATTTCCCACATCTCTGGTTGCTTGTTTTTTCTTCTCTCCGATGTCCAGTCTGGAACAAAGATTCCATGCCTTCTGTCGGAGTCAGTCATTCTGTCTCTGAACCCACTCAGCAGGTTACTCCACTAGTTTACTTTTCAGTTGATTCTTTTTCAAAGTAACCTGTGTTCATTTGATGAGACTTTCTCTCTATTCCAGTTTTAACACAACTGCTCACTGGAGCATCTTATGATGAGATGGATGTCTTAGAATCCCTTCAGATGACACCAATACCGATTCTTTCCAGTCTTCAAGTCATGCTGGCTATCATTTCCGTTCTAATGCTGCTGTCACAGTTCCGGGTGCTGCAAGTCATTCTTTGATTGACTCCTGGGTACCCAAATATTGTGATAACAGATGGGATTCTTATGCAGTCTTCCATTTTAGTAGGCCATAATTCTGTTGAGCCCAGTGTGCAGGGCCTGGCATACAGACCGATTCCCATGGTCATTGTTTTTCAGGGTGCTGATTAATAAACTACACCATTCTTCTAGACTTGCCTAGGGTTGCTAGTGCCCCCCACAATCCCTCCCAGAGCTGCCTGCCTGTTTGTCCCACCAGCTGGGAGGCAGGTGTACATAACGGCCATCTCCTGGGCCTCCTCTCTGCTGGCCTCCTGCTCCATATTCATCCCCTGCCCATATATAGGGGTGGCCGGCCTCCTACTCCTTCCCACCCTGTGGCTGCTTGATCTGCTGTAGCCACTTTCTTTCAGGTGGGCTTAGCAGGAAGAGATAGGTGTGTCTATGTTGGTCTCGTCCTCAGAGTTGCTATCTAGTTCTTGCCACAGGCAATCTCTCTTAGAGAGGGACCTGCCGTTGTGTGATTTTAAAGGCCCCAGAGTCCTGTGTACAGCAGAGCAGATAACTTTTGTGTTTAAAATCCCTTCACACATCCAAAGATCCATCCCGGTGCTCAGGGGCCTCTGTGCCTTGAACACAAGGGAGCTGGGACCTGGGGAGATTGTGCCACCTATATAAGATCAAATGGCCCTATCAGGTGTTCTGGGGATCTGCATATCTGATAAGGTCAGATGACCTTCAGGAGTGTGTAACCATGTTTGGACATGAGAGAGACAGGAAGAGGCAGGTACAGAGGTCAGAAGACCCTAGGTTATGTCAGGCCCTACAGGCACTGGACATCCCCCAACTCCTGGGCCAGACCCAGGCTTGGTCTACCCACACGCCCCTGGGCCAGCTCTCAGGATCCCATCTACAACCACTATGAAGCATGCTGCTGACTGCTCTTGGAGATCTGAGCACATGGTCCTTGGCTCTGTTTTCCTCCAGGGTGCCTGATAAGAAGTCAGGGCACCAACTGGACATCCAGGACACACGACTGAGAGAGAGTTCCTGATGGAGTGGGAGGTGTAAGCTTGCCACAATATCCCAGGACATTCTTCTGACAACTGACTGGCAAGCCACAGCAGGTCACCATTCCTTCACTGGGGTCCAGTTTGTGACCACTACTGCCTGTTCTGTGCAGGGTAGCTCCTCTCAGCTCTGAACAGCAGAACTCAATGTCATCGAGCAGCATGAGCTTCAGACTGAGGAAGCCAGTGGGACAGGCTTGAACTGGTAGCTGTAGGCTCACTGCGGTCTGGCATGTGAGTCTGAGTGTTCCACCTAGAAAGTCCTCACAGGACCACATGCCCGGGTGTTAGCCCCTCATTCTACAGGTTTCTAGATCATCGTAGATGAGAAAATTTCATACCAGAGCGGCTTGTTAGGGGACCCAAGGCCACACAGCAGTGACTGGCTGGGGGTCTACCAGCTGGACAGACACAGGTCCAATATTCTGTGTTAATCCTTCTCATGGTTTCCTGGACACATTTGTAACCTTCAGATCTTTTCTGAAAGCCATGTCTGTTCCCATCTTGTGCCTGGCTAGTCCCTCTCCCACTAGACAGTTGCATCTCTGTCTCCCTAGGGCTCTGCAGAAGTTGATCTCCAAACCTTCCTGTATGGTGTGCATTGTCCAGAATACACCTCTCTAACACAGATGCTAGCAGCTACTTCCTGCCACCTTCCGGCCAACTTGGTCCCAGCTCATGGGAGAAGCCTAAAGTCCTCAGGGCTGTCATTGCTCAGGGTGGGGTGGGGCCTGGTAACAGAGACCTGGCCACACAGTTTGCTAGCCCCGACTCTACCCCCGGCTGGATCATTCCTTCAGAAGACTTCACTGCTTCCAGAACCACATCCTGAGGCCTGCTGAGCACTGCCTCCTCCTCCCTGAGGACTTCTTCCATTTCTAGGGCACCTTTCCCAGCATGCCCTAGCTCCCAACCTGCACATACCACCTGAGTTGCCCCACTTCCCTGCAGCTCCACAGCTTAGGAGGGTTTCCTACTTCAGGCCCACCTCTGGCCCCACAGCTAGAAGAGGGCTGGGACACAGAAGGTGTTCAAGGACTGTGTGCTAGGTGACTGGATTGTTCCTGCCCAGCTGGATCCTGATTTAGCACTGAAAATACCAAAGATCTTCCAGTTCTGATACCTGTGGCCTCTGTCACCTAGGGATCTCAGTCACAGCTCTACCACCAGGTGATTGGTTGCCACCCTCAATAATCTTAGGAGACTAACAGGTCAGGAGGAATCTGCAACTCATAACCATAGACAAGGAAATGAGGGACAGCTCTTTCTTACCATGAACTCTGGGGGTGGGGGGGTGTGTGTGAAAGAGTGGAAGGAAAAGTCTGACTCTTTTTTCTTCCTTCCATTGGGGAAGAATAGAACCACAGAGACCTGTCCTGCAGCTGGCTGCTGCTGAGGGGCTCAAGGGGAGGCCAATGAGCTAATCAGCAGAGACTGGCACATCTACCATTCCATAAGCTACAGGGACCTCATGCTGGAGGACACTGAGGTGACATCAATGTTAAAGGCACAGGGCAGCTTGGGGTGAAGTGAGCCCCCTACTGTGGTCTCCCTTGCATTTCCTGAATTGCTAAGTGAGAGATTCCTCAATTGTCTCTAAGCACCTAGCCACCCTGAGCCCGCTCCTCCCACCTTCTTCTCCTATCCTGGTGATGTAGGGATTTACTCTCTCTGAAAACTTTGGGGCCTTGGTAGGGGCCGCTGAGACTCTGGTAGTGGCTTTTGTGACCCATAATTTGAATTATGTCACCAGATCTCTGAGTACCATGCCTGTGTCTCTGCATGCACATATGTACTCACACATGTGAGTAAAGGACCTCAAAAGAGAAGACAGGACATGTAAGGTCAGGAATGTGGGACCCAGAGGACATGGGTCCACAGTGCACAAGCTAGGGGAGGGGACTTGGGGCATTAAATCTCACTCTATAAGCCCTTCTCTTCTTACAACAAAAGTCAATCCTGTCCCCTTTTGCGCAGACTCAGACAATCATTAGTGACCATCAGTGACCAACTCCCACAGAGCCAGGAAGGGCCCACACGTGATACAGAAGGAAGTAAAGACATCTGTAATAAGACACACACCCTACTGACAGGATAGCGATGCCCAGCAGAGAACTGCGGCCCTGTGGAACTGGGCATGAGGCTAAAGGCACAGGTGCAAGGCTCCACCCTGTGGGCTTCCTGCTCAGGAGATCCGAAGACACCAGGAGGAAAGCAGAGGCAGGAAGCTGTAGCCACGGCTGTTGGCGCATAACAGGTGGAGTAGTCCAAGCCCTCCCAAATGGTGTCCTAGCTGTGCAGGGCCCTCCTCAGCTGTGGCCCAGAGCCCAGCACAAGTGGCTGGGTTTCTATGGGCCAGGTGCACCCACATAACAGCTGCTTCCTGTCCGCACCTCTCATGTTGGCTTGCCGCAGGGATGCAATAGAGGAACAGGCTGACAGGTAAGCACTTGTCACTGTGGGAGTGACCAATGAAGACACCTGGTACAGCCTGCCCCACAGGGACCACCACACTCAATAGTACCTGGGATGAACACCCTTATTCTAGCATCCACAGATGACAAAGTACTACAGGGAGCCATGGGACATACGCACAGGCCACACAGCAACAGTGACAGCAGAAGCAGGACCCCAAGAGGTGACATCTACAGCTCTGCTTCCCTCAGTCCTGAGCCACAGGCAGTCGATGATAAGTTCCAGTGGGGACTGCTGAGGGCACAGGCTGCCTACCATAGGGAGAGTCTGGGTGAGGTCATGGGAACAGATCCAGGCACTCACGTAACAGAGAAAAGACCAAAAAACTGAAAAACACCATCCTGAAATACCAACATTATATATTGTATAGTCTTCCATCCTCCCTCCCCCCTCCCCCCCCATAATGGCTGGATGACTGAACACCACACAAGGTATTATGAGGGTTCTGGGAAACTTCTATGTTCTGCTCTGTGGAGGAGCCTCCATTGCCCAAGCCTAAGTACCACAAAGCAGCATGAGGGCACCACCTGGGGCAAGGACCCTTGGAACAGAGGGATGGTGTAACCACCACCCCATTGCCACAGGCATGCCCGTGAGATCTCCACTGCCTCTCACCATGCCTTCCTCTAGCTCCTCTGCCAAAAGAACCTACAGGAGACCCAGACCTGTGTGGCCCTTTGATGTGCCTTCCCATGTTGATACCAGCTTTGTGTGCGTGCTTCCCCAGCAGCCTCATCTGCTTACAAAGACTCCACCCAGGGCAGCAGTACCATGTTCAGTTAGTCACAATGTCCAGCTGTCTGTCTGCATCTCTGCTCCTCCCTGCCCTGCGGGGCACTTCCAGTGTGCAGTGGCCAGATAGTGCCATCCATGGCCAGGAGGGAGGGCGGGTGAGACCAGTCGCAACCATCTACGGCTGACAGGCAAAGCACTCCAGTGCCTAATGAATGATCTGAGAATCAGCACGGTTGCTCTGGCCTTCTGTCAAAAGCCAGTCACTAGGGAGCCCAGACTTCACCCAGAGTGGGTGCTACCATAACACCAGGGACTTCCTCTGCTTCCCCACACCACATAGATTCCTACAACCTCCACTTCCAACAACAGCCACAGTCACAGAAAACAACCTCCTGCCCCGCTTAGACCAGAGGTTACTTCTGGGGGAGCCTGAGTCTGCTTGCAGCCTGTGCTAGCTCTTCCTGTGACCTACAGCATCTTCAGGGAATTTTCTTTGTACTTGAAAATCACCCCCAAGCCAGGCTTCACAACACCCCCAAGGCTAGGCAGACATAAGCTTTGTTGCCCATGACATCAGGCTCTATCTCCTAGGAATCTCCAAGTGACTTTCTCAGGATGTCATGGGGACCAGGACAGTGCCTTGTACCAGTTCCAGGTCTAGACTCGCCCCCTGACCATGTCCACATCTGCCCCCAGGAAAAGAGGCCCTGGGAGCTCTTCTTTGCTTTCTTGCCTGCTCTGAGAGAGCCACCAGGGGGCGCTGTGGGCACACTAGCTAGCCATGTCAGTGCCTGGAGATGGTGGGTGAGGCCAGGGCTCAGATTTTTACCTGGTTTGATTCACATTCACATTCAAATGCTCTTTGAGTATTTTTTGGTTTTGTTTTAATTTTATTTTTGAGACAGAGTCTCACTATGTAGCTGAGGCTGGCACCAAACTCTCGGCAACTCTTCTGCCAAACCTGTCTTCCAAATGCTGGACTTACATGCTGTCTCTTGCTTTTCAGGTTGTTTTAGGGAGGAAAACTGAGATTTGGGGGCCCACTCAGTTAGGGGCCCTTTGCTGGCAGTCTCCGGTGGACATCAGAAGAACCACTCACGTGAGTAGAGGCTGTCCCCCGGCATCCTTTGGAGAGGTTCTCGCTCAGCCCCGCTGCTGAGGGACAGAGATTGGCTGTCCAGGTCTGGAGAGTTAGTTCTGGTGTCTGCATCCCCCTTGAGGAGCAGCCAGGTGGTCTTCTGCAGAGGAGCAGAAGGAATGGAAACATTGAGGTCATCTGCAATGGTGAAAATGCCTCACCAGAACCTTCCAGTAGCTTCTGTAACCACAAGCCCACCCCACTGCGAGAAGCCAAGTGTTTAACACCAGTCTCACTGTTAAAGGTATCGTGAAGCAGCTGGAGAAATGGCCAAATACTACCTCAAGCCTGTTGTTGTGAGGTCCCGCCCCCAATCCTCTCTGGCTGCTTTCACAGCTTTGCTACATCAATGAGGAGTGCCAATAGGTCTACTACATTCTACTCTCTGGCCATTTATTTAAAAAAAAAAAAACCTGACAAACTGTTCTAGATCTTTGTGTCAAATATCCCAGAATGCATTGGTTTTCTTTCCTTGGTCATTGTTCATATCTCCTTAGTCCCAGAACCATGACCTGGATACATGGCAGAGCCAGGATACTGGCAGAGCATGTGCCTGTATTGAGTGCAGAAGTAGTCAGGTGGGTATGAATCCCACCTTGGGCCTCCCAGCACCTCAGGAGCAGAGTGAAAGAAGGACTGAGATCTTTTGGACTAGCCCCCCACTCTGCAGGACCATGGCACCCCTTGTTACCTTTCTGCTATCCTGATCGAAACTGCTGTCTTCCATATCCAATCGCCTAGCGGCTGGAAAGGAAAAATCAGTTTGTAAAGGCAGCTCACCCTGTGTTTGTCCTGGGGCTCTAGTTTATATAGTGCTCAAAAATAAAACAAAATTCAAAAAAAGGACAATAGAATGGATGCCTTTCACAGGCTGAAAGAATGACACAATGGGACACAGCCCAGGAGGTAGATGTGCCCTGAGCCTCACTTCAGTTCCAGCCACACCTCTAACCTGGAGAAATGGAGTCACATTTTCAGGTGTAGCCACTCGGCATTTGATGGACATACTTTTGACCTTTGGAAGGGGACCCTGAAGAGACAGAAGGTTTCAGCCTCAGAGGTCTTTGTGTCAGACACAGGTACATGCTCCTAGGGCATTGTTGCTTCTTTCCCATCATGAACTCTTCAGAACTGAAATTTGCCCCAATTCACAGATGGAGAGACCAAGGCTCTGGGAGTGCCTTGCTTTGAGGTCACAGACTCGCATGAAGTGAGGCGATGGGACTGAGAGTGACATGAACTCTGCCAGTCAAAGTGGAAACTCTTTCCTGCCTGTCCCTGCCCATCCCTGAGCTATGCCAGTGGGAAGAACAACAAAATGCCACAATAAAGAACAACAGCATACCCGGAGATGAGCTCACTTGGAGCAAGGGTTCACACCACAGCAGCTTGTTTACCAAGAAGACTCTTGGCAGCATTTTGTCATCCCACTGGACTGACCCTTACCCAGGAGTAAACAAAGGACCCATGCGAGGCATGCTGGTATGTTTCAGGACCCAATCAGTGCAGGGAGACCTACCAAGACCTGTCCCAACCCCGTGCACACAGCAATTGCTGGAAGCCCTGGGATCGTCCCCAGCTAGGGCTCAGCTCGGGGAGGAGTGCAGGCGGGCTTCTTACCTGCAGCCTGCGGTGGGCTCAACCCTGCCCGTCTCTTGGAACGCCCTGCCTCCTGCACCACCAAGGACAAAACTGACACCAGGCCAGAGAGCTTGGACACTGGGGACTGGGCTACAGGACCTTGACAAGATAGGGCCAAAATCGAAGACTGAGTACTTTCTACTAGACATGCCGACTCCGTGTCTCCCCTGTGGCTGCTGTCTCTCCCAGTGTGAAAAACTAATTTTTTTTTCTTTTTTATGCTCTGTCCACATACAGAGGCCAATTCACTACAAACCTGCCAGGAAGGCTCCAATGGAGGGACACAGAGAGGTGGGCAGTGTGACTCCTGTTGCTCAAGCAATGGCTGTTACTAGGCAGCACAGGATCTGGCTACTGCACCAGCTCGGATTCTCAACCGTTGGCCGAGGGCACAGGTTTGAGCATGCTGTGGCCACTCCAGGCTCTGATAGTTCCTTTCCACCATCTGTACCAGAGACTCCAGCCCAGGGGCTCCTCGGGATGTGAAATTGCACCCCAATAGCCCAGGCCATGGGTTTTCAAGATTTCATATAGCCACAAATGACATAACATGTTCTAGCATAGTGCTACCCAAGGCTTCTCCACTTGCTGAGGGGAGTGCTCCGTGGAGACTTAGCAAAGGTGGTCTGCAAACACCACAAGCTGTGACAGGTGTGCAGTTTGCCCGGCCAGAGCCAAATTCACCAGGCATTTTGCATTGTTGGTAGGTCGCTTCTGTAACAACTCACTAACCAACTCACCCATCCCTGTATCCAACAGTTCTCCAGTTATTTTTCCTCTTCAGTCTATTCCTTTGTTCGTTGCTGCATCCATTCACCTGTGCAGGCCTTTATCTACCTGTCCCTCATCATGTTGGGTTTCTGCCACTTAGCCCTTCAGTATTCATCCCCTCCCTTCTCCACCCCATCACCCTCTCTCTGCACAATGTGCACCTGCCCTGTCCTGAGCACAGGAACACAGAAACAGACAAGATCCTTCATTCTCCCCACAAGATGTATAAATTACAAGGCCTCATCTTTGCTCACAGGGACCTGGGCACAAATCTGCCTCCCCACTGAGCAGCTGGTAGGAGATGCTCAAGGTCACAGCAACAATTGACATGCCTGGTGCCTCCTCCAATGTCTCACATGCTGACCTCCATAGATAGGTGGACAGAGAAAGTAGATGGATGGACACAGCACAGTGGGCCCAGAGCTTCCATAGGAGCCAAGCCACTTGACTTTGGTGGTACCTACACTGCCACAGATCTGGCTTCCAGGAGGCCACCAAGACTGTTACAGAATGCTCAAGGGTATTCTGTGACCATCAGGTATTCTCAGCTTAGGTCCCTGCTGGATGTCTGCCATCAGTGCAGAGCCAACCCTGCCAAGCTCAGTGTCCAGGCACAGGCTTTGACAGCTGGGCCCTAGACACACCTGGCTGATGCTATCTCCATTAGGGGAAGGAGTTTCTGAACACACAGGGAGGTGCTCACAGACTTGGTGTCTCTCCTCAGACCTCAGGGTTACAGAACGGTGGGAGTGGGGGTCTTGGTTCCCTATTCTGGCCCCGATGGGACTCTGAGAACCAGACTGATGAGCAGGACTTCTCTTGACCAGCACACATCAACCTGTACAGTTTAAATCATTTTGGGATAACGATAACCCTGAGAGACAATAAAAGAGAGAAGAGAGAAGAGAGAGAAAGAGAGAGGGGGAGAGTGTGTGTGTGTGTTCTGGGAGCAATTCTACAGATCTCTGCTTCACAAGGCAGGGATGTACTTGGTCATACATGCTGGGAGCAATTCTACGAACTCTCTGCTTCACAGGGCAGGCTGTGCTTGTCCATTCCTCTGTCTTCATCCTTAAAGTCAAACACACACGCATGCTCAAAAACTACCTTTTGGATAAGTTAGTGAAATCCCTGGCATCTCTCTGCACTTGGCTTCTTTCTGTGAAGTTGGGGGAATGGCATCTGCTTGCTGACTGCTGCTGGAACTGACCGCGATGTCAGAGAAAAGGACGTAGAGCCAGCACCTCTGCCTACTGGCTCCCCGCCCCCACTCCCCCTCTTCCAGAGAAAGGGGCTTCTTATGTCCTTCCGACCACACAGAAAAGCTCTCCACTAAACCCCACAGGGAACCCCCTCTGGAAAGACTGACTTGCTACCATGAACGTCCCATATCCCTTGAGAACGTCTGCTAGATGTGCTCTATGGGGTACCAAGTTTCTGATGCTCTTTGTGGACACAGAGCCTACCTGACACCTGGCCTTTCACCACAGCCCCAAAGAGGACCTCCAAACAAAGTGAGACTCAACTATTTAGGAAAAAACCCACAAAAACCCAGAGAGGCGCAGCAAGCCCTTATCCTCATCTTCAACCAGGGACCAAAGAACAGGGAATACATGCCTTTCTCTGATGGTGGCCCTCACTTGGATGGTGGTCCTGAGAACACAAGTGGCCAGAGGAGCACCTTCTACCTGCAGCTGTGGTAAGAGGAGAGCTGCAGGAGGGCCTCTGCCTGCCAGGACCCCCACTCACTCATTCTGTCTCAGGCTCACACTTGCTTAGAAACCAAATGCAGACCTGGTGAAATGGCAGCTGCGTTCTGCACCTGGTCAGACTTCCTAGGAAGTCTCTGAGGAAGAACTATTTGCTTTAGAAAACTGTGATGGTCATTGTTTATCAGATCTGGAATCACTCAGGAAATGAAGCTCCAATTCTGCCTTTAAGGAATCACTCACTAGCTTCTGGGCATGCCCATGAGGGAAGGGTGGTTATATTGATCGTGTGTGGGTGACCATTCCTGAGCTGCATAAAAAGGAGATACCAGGCTGAGAGGTGTCCTGCGACACCCTCGGCTTCCTGATTGTGCATGTGATGTGACAAGGTTGTTCAAGCTCCTGCCACCTAACGCCTCTGCAAAGACAGACCATGCTTTTAAACTGTGAGGTAAATAAACCCTTCCTCCCTTCAGTTGCCTTTGTCAGGTGTTTTATCACATCAACAGGAAAACAAACTAAACAGTCTTAAAACAATGCCTTCCTGCCTTTGAGAGACCGCCACCTCCGGAGAATCCCTTCTGTTCAAGCCGCTCTGCCATTTTCAGAATCTGTTTGAAAGTGCTATGAGGCACAAGCCTAATCCCAATTTTCTGGAGGTAATGAACCCCGAGGAAGGAAGCATTTCTTTCTTCTAAGTGGATGAGTGAGGATGGCTGTGTTCTTCCCCATAACTGCCTCCCCAAGGTGACATGGTTGGATGCTGCATGTGTTTGAAGAAGCATTGCATGCAGGCATGTGCATGCGTGTGTGTGTGCGTGTGTGTGTATGTGTGTGAGCATGTGTGCAGGCATATGTGTGCACACAGGTGTATATGTGTGTGCAGGTGAGTGTGTGAGTGTGCATGTAAGTGTGCAAGTGTGTGTGTGTATGTGTGTGTGCAGGTATTTATGCATGTGTCGGTGGGCACGTGTTTCACATGAAACACAAACAGCCTACAGCTGCTCCTGAACTGCAGACCATCTTGAAGCTTTTGTCTGGAGCAGCTGCTGAGGTCCCATGCCTTCTGCCTGGCAGGCACTGTAGACCATCTTCTTGAGATGTCTGGTGGTACAGGGATGTTTCTGATCTTTCACCCCGCTTCCCCCTTTCTCATTACTTCCTACATTGCTTCATCTCTTTTCTTTTTCAACACAACCAGTAAACAATAAGCAAATGGAGCTGGAACCGATACAGAAATACAGTAAGGTCCCAAAATCCCCCCACCAAAAAAAACAAGACAGCTTCAGGTGATGAGGTCAGAGGTCAGCTGCAAGGATTCAAAAGCATCTTGCTCTCCACACCAAGCGTCACTTCCACCCAGTGGGCACAGAGGCCGGGCTGTCCTCATGGCTCCCAGAAGCAGGAATGAGACTGGGGCATCAGAGAAGGGTAACACTAACTGAAGGCAGCCATGCCCATGTCTGGTGATCTCACAGTGGACTGTGAGCAAACGCACCCAGTAAATGTCGTGGCTGCTTTTTATATGTTAAATATGGGACCTTAAACTAATGAGACAGTCTTGTGATTCTCGATGGTGCCCCCACCCCTGCCGCCGGGGGCTGTTTTAAACTGGAGTGAGGATTAACATAACCCTGCTCACGCCTAGATCTGGCTGCAGAGCTCTTTGGGGAAAGGCCTGTGGTCAGGTTGCCTTGATGGAGCAAACACTTGGTGGTGGAAGGGCTCAAGCACACACACATGTATAAAGGCATGCATGCGGATAGCATGCATGTACATACTACCACCTGAGACTGGGGGTGGGGAGGGCCTGTGAATACCAGAGGTCTCAGATGTATGAACTGGAAAGCAAAGGTGCCTTGCACATCTGTATTTCCCAAGGGTTTTCTAAAGGAGCTTCTCTGCTGCTAACGCTGCTAAAATTTGCAGATTGCACCGTGAGCCTGCATTGCTGAATGCCTGGCAGAGTCAGGGCGCTCTAAGAGTTGATTCTTCACAGAATCAACATACAGAATCTCGGGCTCGGGTAACTGCTCAGGGTTCCTTCAAGCTAGAGTTGCCTGCAGACAGGTGACCTATGTCTAGACTACAAGGCTGGTGGCTGGTAACGGTGAACCTGACCTCCTCTGGGGGCTCAGGTAAAGGATTTGAACCCCAACATTTGGTCTCAGTGTGGCCTTATCAGACGCCACTGGAGGTCAGTTTCATAAAGGTGATTTTCTAACACTGCCCCCTGCCAAGGCCAACTGTGCCTGGACCATGGATATTAACCACACGATTAAGGTGCTAAGTGGAGATGGAGAAGTAGCAGTGGATAATTAAGGTGTCATAAACCAAGCTCCATCCTGGGCTCTGGGGAGCACAAAGCCTGTGGTCCTCCTCAAAGATTGTCCAGCATGATGCTGCAGGAGTCACCTATTGGGGGTGTTCCTACCTTTTTCTGGGACTCAGTTTCCCCACTTGTAAGACTATTGTGCTGTGGGGCTGTTACTGGTAACAAAAATAAGTGTAATAATCTAACTGGCCCCACCCATCCCTTGGGGAGAAGTGCCACTTAGATTCTGGAAACCAGGATTTCAATTCCCTTCTTTCCTTCTGAGAGGAGGAGGAAAGACATAAAACACAGAGCCTCTTGTCACCACTGAGGAACAAAACCCAACACAACAGACCTCCAATAAGCTGGCTACCACTTGTCAGTATGGGAAGCGGATGCTTTCCTTGTGCACACCTGAACAAGAGCTGTCCATAAGGGAATCTCCATTCTCTCCCATCTCTAGTGATGGCGTAAGTCTCCACTGGGCACAGCCGTTCACAGTTTAGAACTGTTTTCACACTAGCTGTTCTGTGACCATCTCATGGAGGAGTGAGGGCAAAGGGGACAGAAAGGGCAAGGGGAGGGAAATGGAGGTGGGGAGGTGGAGGCCAGAGCAGGAGGGGCATCTGGTTTGTAGGTGAGGAAACCAAGGCTCATGGTGCTGAAGTGACCTCCCCCAGTCACCCAGAAATCAAAATTCTGACTCCTCTAGAGTCCTGCTCCACAGCTCAAGCTGTCTTCTCCTTGCACATCTGTCCCAGGCAGGTTCATGTGGAGAGGATGTGGGGGTTCAGAGGGATAGGAGATGCCCTTGCTGCCAACCATCTCTAGCTTCTACACAATACCAGGAGCCCCATTAGCTGAGGACAGGGCTTACCATCCTATCACAGATATTCTCAAAAGATGGGGCCTAAGGTCTCCCTAAATTGTGGCTGGTTTCCAAAGATCTCACCTGTGTCAGGGCATGGGTGAGAAGCCCCCAACCCCTCATCATCTCCACTGGGGCCCTCATAGCAGCATCAAAACCACCAACTAATGGTTCTTAATTCTAGCACACGCACGCTAGCCCCAGCCCCACACGCCATGCATTAGCCTCTCTTCCGAAGAGAGACCTCCCAGGAGCCTACTAGTGAGTGTGCATTTAACGTTCAGCAAGCAGGGCCTCCCGGAGCCTCGGATCGGACACAGCACAGGGAGCATTCAGAAGAAAGAGGGGGCGCAACAGGCATGCAGGCAAAGCACGGCAGCAGAGTCCATCAGACTGACCGTACCGTGCTGTTTGTAGATAGGGGGTTTCCTATAGATGTTATCTTTCACGCCAGTGTCTGGGGAAGAAGAAGGAAAGAGAAGGGAAAAAAAGTGAGGGGGAGCAGGAAGCAGCTGTGATGTTCTTCACCCAGTGGCTTCTGTCAGCAACTAGCTCACCCAGCCTGGAATCACCAGAAAGGTTCAAAACCTGTGAGTTGCCAAGGCTGAAGCCCCACACCTCCACCAAGCACTCTCCAGTTCAGATACTGCCACATATCGGAAGGGGGACAGGGAGAGAGATGGACAGGGAAGGCAGCAAGCAAGAACCTTGGGTCACTGGGGTGCAGCTAATTCAGACTCTTCTCCACCTTGACTCAGGACAAAAACATGTTCTCAGTATTTATGAGACGACTTGGAAAAAAACCCAAACATATGTCAGTTTGGAGGGAACATGCAAACACATTGCATTAGGGGTTTTGTGTTGTTTATTTAGAGAGAGAATCTTGTTTTCTATTCCAGATTGGTCTTGAATTTGTGATCCTCCTGCCTCCACCGAGGCTCAGTGCTGCAATAACTGGTATGCACCCCTGAACCCTACTCCATGGAGTAAGTTTTAAGGAAACTCACGGTTTGGGGGTGCTCTGACAACTTGGGTGTGGCCAAGATGGTGCATGAGGAGCCTGCAAGCATGCAGGGACCTACCTGGGACGTGGAAGTGCCGCGGCGCCTGCTGATACGTAGAGGAAGGAGGCCTGCTGTCAGAGTGCACCGAGAGACTCGGGGTGCTACGGCCACTTTCGCTGCCTCCAGACAGAAGAGCAGAGACAGTAGATGAGGGGCAGGAAAGCAAAGCAGAGGGTTTCAGGCAAAAAAAAAAGCTGGTCTGCGGTGAACCCTCTCTCTCCTGCCTGAAGGAAACCCACACCTGAGCCTTCCATGTTGGGCCCTATGACTTCTGTTCCAACCTGGAGTGTACCTGACTCCAGGAGTGTGTGGAAGGGACAAAGGGGCACTGATTGGAGGGTCAGGAGCATGTTAGTGCATGGGCAGTGGGCAGAGCCCGGGATGCTGGGCTGTGTGAACACACACTGCAGATTCATCATTTCTGCTTCCCTGACATAGTTTGTGCAGGAAGGTCCTGCTTGCCTAGACATTCCACTGACTAACTGAGAATAGGACGAGGGTGTGGGAATGGGTCAAGCGCACCCCTCACAACCACAGAGGGGGCTTTGCCTATGTAGAGGACTGGGGATCAGCATCCACAATTTCCACAGTCCTAGATATGGCTGTTTCTGGCAAGCAAAATGAGAAGGGCACTCTGCTGCCTCCAACTTCTCTCAGTTGGAGTTGTTTTGTGTTCTGTGAAGGAGGCTGGATGATGAAGTCACCCATCTAAGACACCTGGTGACTTGGGTAGACACCCTGCCTCCCGCCAATGCAGGATGTGATAGACAGAACACAGTGGCAGTGGACATGGGATGAGGACCACGGCTCACAGCAGGACACCCCAAGGCACAACTGTTCCCTTCCATTATACTTGGAGAACTCTGCAGGGCAGTAGCTGATAGGGCTCCTGGCAAGGAAAGGGCTCTCTAGATCCTAGAATTATGCCTTTGAATGGCAAGATCAAGCAGCAGGACCCTAAACCCAAAGGGACAGAAGCCAGGCCTGGATGGACTAGAGACAGCAAGAGACATCACAGAAAGGCAGGGAGGGCCTGGCTGCAGGAGGGCCCAACCAGTGGTCACCAAAGGAGACTGATGACTCCTACTTTGGGTGTCTTCTCCTGCTTGAGTATGGTCACTAATTTCACCTGTAAACACTGATGGAGCTTTGGAGACTAAAAGATTTTGTTATGGAGCTAAATAGAGCTCCTGACTTTGGCTGTACCAACCAAGCTTCTGTTCCTCCTAGCAGTAGCAGGGGCCTCACCTCAGGAAGATGGGAACCATGGGCTCCCTATATGCATGATGCACTGACTCTGCACATCCCATAACTCATGACACACACGGGGGCTTTGAAAACACAACTGTAGGCACTCTACCCTGGCTGAAGACTGTCCCTACCGGGCATCACCCCTGCACTGAGCCTCTGTGGCTTGGCCTGTTGAACCTAGAGACTCATATGGCTTGATCTTTCTTTCCCTATCTAGACTTCATAGTCATTTCTGTCACCCTCACCCAGATGGCTGAGGATTCCAAAATGGTCCAACATTCCTGTCCTCCCCAGAGCCTGGCCTACAGTGTGCTGTCACCTGAAATAACAAATGGGATTCCTACACATGTATGCTCGCACTGGAGGAGGGGCTACAGTTTCTCAGTTGTTTCAGAGGGGCCAACACCAAGGGAGCCAAGGCACAGTGTGACAGCCTTGATGATCCACAAGGACCCTGTCACACTTACTAAAGGAGCCTTCAACACTAGCCACCTTGGTCCCTGCCCGAGACACTGCCACCAAGTATTTCCCACCCTCTGTATGACCTGCAAGGCCCTTCCCAGGGTCCATACTGTCCATACAGTCCTTAGTTCAGGCTCAGGATCCACTTGGCTGACAAAACTCTCAGGAGGGCAAGGCCACCATGGAGCCTTTTCCTTTTCTGCAAGCAACCTTGACTGTCTCAAGTGGCTGAGGAAAACACCCTGCTGATCTCGACCCCACAGACCTGCCTGCAACTTCATATCCAGGGTACTTCTGGCACCTTCCAGGAAAAGGCCCTAATCAGGGATGGGCAGCCCAGGCTGTGGGGTGGCCCATGACTTCTTTTCCAATTGAGTTAATGTTGGGTTTGGAATTGTTTTAGATGGTGCCAGAAGGTGCCACCTCCTCACTCGGTGCCCACTTCTGACTTCTGGCACCCCTGGGACCACTGCATCATGCTAACCATACTTTACTTGAGCTTCACCCACTTTTATTTGAGATACTTTCTGTCTCGGTGCCTGTCCGCGATATGATGCTTTACCCACTTTCACATCTTGCCTTTCTGCCAGCTGTGACCAGCATCCCTTGTCACTGAAGATCCTGACAGTTTCTAGAATGCTGGCAGAGAACGGTGCTATAGAATATCCCTCAGTTGGAATGTGAGAGACAGGGGTTATGGATTTAGGAGGAAGGTACAGAGGTGGCATCTCATCCCTGTCACATCGCCCCCAGGGCACTTGCTGTCTGTATGACCTAGAATTGGAACTAACACCTTTCCTGTGTGTGGCACCTCTCAGATCTTAGCCCATACTTGGCTATGCAGTGGAGAGAGTCCTGCCTATCTCCGTGACCCACTAGCACTAAAAATGCTGGGGCATGCTGTGCAGAGGTTGTTCCCCTGTGCTCCTATTTAGCTGGCCTATTCGGTATGGATTTGTGGATATTGTGCCATCTATGAATCCGATGGCTGATCATTTATTGGCTTGCTATGCCTGCGATTGGTTCTGGCTTTGAAGATGCTGCCTTTGGATCGCGTTGAACTTTCATCAGAGCAGGCAGGCTCACAAGCGCATGTCACAGCCATTTGAGGACCGCAGTCAAGGCATGCGTAGTTTCACCTGGAGCCTCCTTTGAGGCATCAACCACAACCCCTGAAGTTGAGGGACCAGGGCTTAGGGATCTGTTTTAAAGCTGGTGGAGTGGACCCTTGGCAAGATGAGAATTGCCTGCTGGGCACAGTGCATGGTAGAGCTTTGACCTGAGGCCCTGCCCCTAGGATCCTCTATCTGCCCTCCTTCTCATGCCACTAGTGCTATGGAAGACCCTCCATTCAGCTCCCAGAAAAGTTCCTTCAGCAATATGGAGTCCCCTCGTCAACCCACATCTCCCATCCTTGCAGACTGTCCCATATCAAGTAGGAGTCAGACTTGAACTTTATGCCACACCAACCAAGGTCTGAAACTCACACTAATGTGCCAATAACTTTTACCAGCCCCTCACCCAACTGTAGGTCTTGGGGTAGTGAGGCCCCAGCCCCTGAGACACAGTGAGAGGGTATGATGTCTGGGTTGGGTGGAAGAAGGAAAGAGGGAGGAAAGTGGGCGGGGGGAGCTGCCACTAGCTAGCTATAGCTAGGTCAGGAGAGTGCGGGAACAGGAAGGCTTGTCTACCTGGGGGTTCTCAGCCAGCATCAGACTGTAAGGTGTCTCCATTATGTCCTAAATACTGCAAAGCACCCATGAAAGCAAGAAGGAATTTCCCAGAGACTGGGCAGACAGACACCACAGCTGTGGCTGAGTCCTGTGGACAAGGACAAGCTGGGTGCCCAGAGGCTAGGAACAGGATGGTCCTTGGGAGGCTCTAAGGAAGGACCTGTGCCTAGGCTTTGCTCCAAACATCAAGCAGGCATTTATCTCAGGGTTTCTACCTCCTCAAGGCATGTTCTGGAAAGATGCTGGAGAGCCGGACATGGAAGTCAATTGGAGGGCAGAATTGTGGGTTCCTGCTCTCAGCAACAGCCAATATCCTAGCATGTCTTTGGTCACAGGCTGACCAGGGAAACAGAGGTATAACAGACTCACTAAAGGCAGGGCCTCACAGGCAGGAGGAAAACCACGCCCAGGACCATTGAATAGACATCAGACTGTAGGTCCATCAGACTCCCCAGAGTAACCAGGTTCCCTTTGGGTTCTGGGAACACTCCTCACTCTGAGATGCACAAGGACATATGTATGACACGTAGGTATCAAGACCCCAGAAGCCACTCTGCAGCTCTGGGGATATAGCATTTGGGGCTGTACACCCTTACTGGAAACTCAACTCCTACTAGAGACTGGGGTGTGTAGAGAGCCCATGAAGAAGCAAGGAAGATATGTCAGTGCCAAGGGCTTTTCTCTGTGGACCAAGAGCAAGGCAAGGGGTGAGAATGAAGATGGGAGAGAATGAACCATTTACTGCCTGCTTGCCTGCACCCGTAGGAAGGAGCTTTCCATGGGTGCCCATTGCATGGCTGTAAGAGACAGGGAACTTAATGCATCATCCAGAGACTATTGAGAAAGCCATTGCTACGCTCTTTACATTCCTAAGTGTTATTTGTTGTGTCTTCGTCAGCTGGGCTGTGTAACAAAACTCACAGATCATGGCCTTCATCAATGGCTTCTCATTTCTCACACTTCTGAAGTTATGATAAAAGTCCAGGAGCAGTTTTTGTTGTTTCTGTCATTGTTTTGCTTTGTTTTGTTTTTGGTTTTGTTATCTTGTTTTGTTTTAGTGATATTTAGTGGTATCTTGGCCTGGTGACAGTCTCTCCACTGGTCTTAAATGTGTGGGCAGTGCTGAGGACCTTCTCTTCACCTTCCAAGGCCACCAGCCCCAGTGGATGAGAGTCCCACCTTGTAACCTTACTCTATCCCCATCACTGCCTTAACATTGTTTCTTCAAACACTGCTTATATGGAGGTTCAGCCATCAGTATGTGAACTTGGGGTACACACAACTCAGTTCATGTGTATGGGTCTATAGGACATGGATCATGGCTAGGTCTGGAAAGAGCCAGAGGTTGGAGCCACCTGGGCTGAGTCCTGGCCCGTCCACCGGTGTCTGAGGCAGTGACCATCACCATCTCTTCACACCTCAGCTCCTGCTCCTGAAGGCTGACACTAACAAACAGCACCACGTGGGGTTGATGGGGAAATGTGTTCAACGACTCCAGCGAGGCTGAGAGCCTGGAGCAAGGTGGTCATCGAGATGCTCCCTCCAGCGTACTCTTTAGTGACAAATCACCCTGCTCTCCTTCCAGGAACATGGACACACGGACAAGAACAGAGCCAGACACACACAACACAGGAACGACACAGGCATGAGACACAGGGCTCTGGAAGCCATGTGGAGACATGGGACGAGCACCCCCCGCTGTGCACTGCACGCCTTACCTCGGAAGTAGGGGATGTAATGATGTCTGAACACGGATGTAGGGCTTGGGTGTTGGGACAGGGACAGACAGCTACTGGTACCAACACTCACAGTACCAGCTGCGGGCAACAGAGAGCAGTCAGTAACCCTGGGCTCCTCCACCCCAGAGCCACCAACTTGCCCTAGTCCCCACTTGGCCAGGGACATTGCCCCTCTGCACTCCTGGGGCACCTGAAGAGGATCACCCAGCAGGCTGTGGGTCATTCTCCTTCAGGTGGAGTCAGGAGATGCTACCTCTGAGACACAGGGTGACAGCCAGAGCTTGGGACACAGCCTGTGGCCCTCCCTGCCTGTGGCTCACTTTGGGGTGTCCTTGAGATCAAGGACAGTGGGAGGGTAGCTTCCAGAGGTCAGGGAGTGGTCTGTCACCAGCATCCTCAAGGCACTTGCAGTCCAGATACAAAGCTAGGCCCTCTGGGCTTTACCCTTGACCATGCAGTCAGTTAGCCAGGCCCTCCTGGTGATGCGAAGTCAAGGGTCAAGTCACAAAGAGGCCTCGGGGGAAGGGCTCAAGAAAGTCTCTGCTGTCCACACTCCTGCTCACCTGTTCACTCTCCCATTCACTCAGTTAGATTACTCACACATCTCCATTCACTCACTCACTAATTCACTCATTCATGCCATTCTCTCACTTATACATATTTACTCATTCACTTGCTGACTAAGCCATTCACTCACTCACTCACTCACTCACTCACTCACTCACTCACTCACTAATCCACTAGCCCACCCATTCAGGCACATCCACTTACTCTCTCGGGTGCACATTCAGCCACCCTCTTCCACACTTACTGAGCAGGATGGACCAGGCATATTGCAAGGAATCAATGAAAATGAAAATTGCAAATGACTACATTGATTTTTCCACAAAGTTTTCATAAATAAGAACTATGGTCCACAGGTGTGAAAATGGGTCATGCGCAGCTGGAAGGAAGGAAGCAGCTTTGGAAAAATCCCTCCAAAAGACGGGCGCTTTTGTGCATGGTCCTCCGTGGCTTTCACATGCCAGCTCAAAGCTGAGGAACACAATGCAAACTGGGAGCCGGGTGGGAGGGGCTGCGGGGTGGGATGAGGCAACAGGATGGGAAACCCTGCACAGGGCTCTCTCCTAGCTGGAAGGACATAGGGGCCTTTTGCCAATTTCTTTATTAGGATGACTGTCTTTAGGGTTACTGAGTAATAGGTACAGCATTAGACACTCTGACTGGTTGTTGTGGCCACTGACTCTGACTCCTCAGCTCAAGTCCTCCGAAACTCCTGTGGGCTCACAGCAACCTGTGGCTTTGTCTCTTGCCTCATGTGATATTTCACATCCTGATAGCTCTGTAACCACCCAAGAAGCCCACTCTGGTCGTTCTGTGTTGCTTTCGGGGCTGTGTTCATCTCAGGATTCACACTGTGAATGCACACAGCTCCTCCTGCCCCAGGGTGACTAAGCCGCCTTACAGCTGCCTGCTCCTAGGCTTCAGGCAGTCCTTTCCGTCATGGCCAAGTGGTCAGACTCTCCACCGCACCCCCACCCCCGGCATTCCCCCACTGCCACCTTTGCCACTTTTCTCAGTGAATAAAGAAGCTATTTTATATCAACAAACTCATCGAGAAGTACAACCTCATTGGGGTCAAGGGAAGCAGGGTGGAGGTGAATACCTGGACGGCTGTAGTGCTGGGGTGACCGGGAGGTTGGGGTGTAGTGACCGAGGCTGACGGAGCCAGCAGAGCTGGGGCTGGAGGTTCGGCACTGCTTGTAGGACCGATCATCCTGATCCCCCTGGGTGAGAAGACAGTGTGAGAGCACCAGGGTCCAGGAGCACTGCTGGCCCTTCACCCAGCCCACTGTATTTGCCCTCTAGATCCCACGGGGGGGGGGGGCAGAAACAACTTAACTCTAAAACAGGGTCTCACAGCATAAACAGAGCACATCTGGACAGCAAGGTGGGTCTGAGTCATAACAAGCCCCCTTGGTCTGAGCATGGGCTCACTGGATACCTGTCCATTGGACCCTCTTTGGTGCTAGGACTTCTGGGATAGGGTGGAAGGACCTTACCTGCATCCTCCCTGCCCCACCCACTTTCCTCCCTCTTAACCTTTCCCAGCACTCTGGACTCCCAGAACACAGTTTGAGAATGTTGAAGCTCTCATGTGTGACAGGTGCTCTGTGGCACCTTCTGAGGCATGAGGGTGCCCTCTGGGGCTCAGAAGCCAGCCAATGAGACCCATAGCACTGATGACACACAGCCCCTATCTTAACAAGGAGGAAGAGCTTCCAGGAGCAGAGCAGGTGGCAGCAGCATGAGATGGCAATGGTAGCACATTTGGAGACTCAGACTGCCCATCCCTCTGCAATGTAGCCTGGTGGCCTGGGTCATGCCAACCCTCCTGTCAACCCCAAGCACCCCACGGTGCCCCAAGCATTGTTTCTAAGAAGACAGGCTGAGGAGGAGGTGGAGAGACCAGACAGGCATTCTTGCTATAGATTCTACTTCTAAAGCTACAAGAAGTGAAAAGCATTCCTCAGTCAGAGACGATCAGAGGAGATCCTCGCTCGCGGGACCAGCTCTGTGGGCTGGAATAGGATACTCCCCAAGGGTGGAGAGGGCAGGAAGCAAACAGCTCCAGTTATTTGACATCTGGGTCTCAGTTTCTCCACTGGTAAATGGGAAACTCCTGGAAACTACCTCTGGGTGTTGTTCTGGGTCAAGGAATTAGGTATAAAGTGATTGCAACAGTGCCCAGCACAAAGAGAGGACTCAAGACTGCCACTCTCCAATGCCCTCCCCAGCCCTGGGCTCTGCCACAGACTGGAGTCTGAGGGCCCACAATCTGCACCACTGATTCTGAAGAGAACGAGAAGCCCCAGGCTGCTATTGAGACACTTATTCAATAGTGCAGCTCTCAGGCTGCTCAGCCTCAAGGCCCCAGAACTCCCTGTGCTCCTAGTTAGGGCCAAGAAGTGGACCTCAGCTCACCCACAGAAGCCATGACCCAGGCCAGGATCTGCCGGGCAACACCATACCCCCATTGTCGGTGAAGACTTGTCTGCACACACACGGGGGGACATGCAGATGAGATGAGATTATAAAAACAACCAGCATAAAGGGGTCCCAGTGATGTGGCTAGGACCCTGTGGTCCTTGGGGTACCATGCTGGTTATCTCTATAACCTTGCAGGCGGTAGCACCATGAGCACACAGGGCACAGGCATAGGTGGTGGTTACCTCAGTCGGCGTTGGTGAGAGCAACTGAGGTGACTGTGGACACAACAGAGCCATCTGTTAGTGCACTATGCCAGGGTTGCTTTGGGGTAAGAGGGCTGTTTAGTATCCACAGGCAGCGTAGGCCCTCATTCACGTAATGACCTGAGACTGTAACCAAGAGACAGCCCCACCACAAGAGATGGCTTGGTGCTGCTTAAGCTCCTTCCTCCACTTGGCCGGCCCAATCACATACACACTCTCCACACAGAGACTGTGAGTTCAAAAAGGAAGTTGTTGGTGGCTCATGGACCATTGTGGCAACATCCGTTGGGTTCATCCCTTTCATTTTCTTTTGCGAGGACAGATTGGGTGGAGCTCAGCAGAAAGAGCTGGGAGATGAAAGCTCAGAGAGGTGGCTCCAGTCTTTATGTTTTTAGCCAATGGCTCCTCTCTAGTAGAAGGATGGCTCTCCCACCTCATTCAGGGCACCCAGGGACCAAGGGTCCAGGGCCAACTTACCTGGGCCCATGTGAATCCTAGCTGAGCCTCATTTGGGCTTGGCTTTTTAAGGTACAACTGAGAAAAATCATTCCCAGGGGCTAGACTATAGTGCAGGGGCAGAAATGAAAACCCTGCTCATGAGAATGGTCCAGAGGGATGAGGTTGTGGGACAATACCGAAGCCATCGGCTACTATGTGTATAATGTACCTGACAAGAGCCCTGAGGTTTTCTGTGTTGTGTTTCCCTACTCCCTGCCCTCAGGAGGAAGTAGCATTTTATTGGGAACACTCCTGACCCAGGATAGCCTGATATTGACCTCTGCTGAGGCAGATCTCTTGGGCAATATAAATAGAAGTTACAAGCAAGCTTGTGACAGGGCAGATATTGGAGAGGGTGACACCTGAGTTGCATACATAACCTCCCATGCTGTCCCATTGTCCTCTGAGGGACAGACAGGACTATCTGTGGGTCACATGGATCTTGATCTTTTGAAGGCATAGCCTTAGATGCTGAAAAAAAACCTCAAAGGTTTCTAGACCCTGTGTCCACACTTTATGCCACACACATGAATGGTAACGTTGTGTGACCCGTGGATATAGGACAATCCTGTCAACAGCCTGTGGTCTTCCATACCACGGCTGCTCTCTGCATCCTTTCCTACCAAGGCTCCCTGAGTCCAATGCACGAATGCCAATGCTCCATTCGGGAAGGGCCCTGGTGGCATCCTGAGGCTGGGTACAGTGAGACCTGAACCCCAGCTCTGAGGCCCAATGTCCCCGAGGATCAGCCAGGGAAATAGCCAGTGCATGACCTTTAGGGGAGAAAAGCCAGGCTTTGGCTCTCAGAGGGGCACAGTCAAGTTTCTTGGCCTCTGACCCTCTTCAGTGGCTTGCTGTCCAAAGGGCAGATGTGGGATGGTGAAGCCCACACCCAGCTCAGGTACACAGTGGGTGGTACACAGTAGTCACAAGACTGGTGCCTCCCCCCCCCCCCCCCCCCCCCCCCCCCCCCTCTTCAGGCTTGTACACCATGAAGGCCACCTGCTGGCCCCTTTGTTCTTCTCAGTGCCTGAGCAGCCTTCAGAGCCTGCAGGCTTATCTGAAAGCTATGAGCTATGCAGGCCCAAGCTGAGCAACTTAATACTGCTATGTATATAATATCCCCTCGGTCTTGGCCCTCACACCCCACAAGGCCTTACTGAAGCCACAGAAAGGAGTCAAAGGGGCATATGTTAGGAATGACCATTTCCCTGCTCTGAGTAAGCATTTGTCCTGAGCTCCACACACAGCCAAAGCCACACTAAGACCTCCTGACAGAAGTAAAGGAGACTCAATGAGAGCTGTGTTCAATGGAAACAGGCAGTCTGAATAACATCACTGACAGATGCTGTGGTGGTTTGAAAAGGTATGGCTCCCATGGACTCACGTGTTTGAATGCTCTGCCATAGGGAGAGGCACTATTAGAAGGTAAGGCCTTGTTGGAGGAAGTCATACTCCCACCATGACGATAATGGACTAAACCTCTGAAACTGTAAGCCCACCCCAATTAAAAATTTTCCTTTATAAGACGTGCTGTGGTCATGTTGTCTCTTCACAGCAATAAAACCCTAACTAAGACAGATGCCATCTACCTTCAGAAACACTGGGGAATCATGACCCACACTGTTCAACCAGCCTAGGGAAGGGCTCAAGGAACCCCTAAAGGAGGCACTGGCCTGGGAGTATGGGCTCAAGGTCTTATGGTCCAGAGAGTGAAGATAACACACTTCATGGGTCAAGAAAACACTCAGTAGCCAGGAAAATGCAGACATTTTCAGAGTGTGCATCCCTTTCCCCAGCTCCACCTGCTCGCCTCTGCTTCAATCTCAGACTGACTTCTTTCCTGAGGAGGCATGGTTGAGTGAGGGGGTCTTAAATAAGACAGACATGCATCTGGGGGCGAAGAAACACAGAGTGGTGAGCTGGCACTGGGAGAAGCATGCAACACATGTGGAAGATCCGTACCTCGCCATAGCTCTGCCTGTCCCCCATGGCTGAGTGGCTGATGTACGGCGAATAGGAGATCATGTCTGGGCGGTCAATGTTATAGATCGCTTTGTTTTTGGGAAGAGCAGCCAAGTCCCTGTAGTCCAGGATCTCATCGCCAAGCTTTGCCTGATGGAGGAGAGAGCAGAGCAGGGGACCCTTGATGCCACATGCACAGCCAGAGCCACTCCACAGCCAGCCAGCTGTGAGTGAGGATGGCCTGGGCTGGCAGGGCTCCAGCAGGGTCTGGGCACACCCAGCCCCCAGTAAAGGTGGGACAGGGATGCAAGGCCAAGTACTTGATCACAGGGATAGCCCTGGAGTCAGACATTGAGGTCGTTGGTTGTGCCCATAATATATTGACGCAGGGCCTGACAGTGAGACTCAGGCTATGACCTAAAACCACCCATGGCTACAGGTACAGAGCATGAGCATATATCACAGATGTGCACACACACACACACACACACAATCCCCACTCCCATCCATGCACGATCACACAGGTGTGCCTGCACACATCAGGACACCCACAGAGCATACCTGTCTAAGGTCCTGAGGGGATGCACCAACAACTACACCACTCCACATGATAGCACACACCTGCTGATTCACAACACATTCCCATATATCTACTTGTATACCAGGACTAGCTTCTACAAGTTTGCACACATGGGCCACACATGTGCACTCACACACACACTCACACATGCTAGCATAACTCACCCCACCCACACCAGATGCACACACACAATCACATCTGCACACGCACACACACAATCACATCTGCACGCTCATCTCATTCTCTCTCCCCTCTCCTCAAGTACAGAACAGCATCAAGACAGGGCACTGGGATGTGGCCCACAAGTTCTCACTCCTTGTGAGATGCCATGTGTCACCATGCTGGCCCAGGTGAGGTCTGCTGGCTGCTGCTCCTGCTCATTCAGCCCAGCCTCCTTGGACTGCTCAGCATCCCCCTGAGCCAATGCTCACTCTGGAGTCCCTATCCGCTTTGGCTCGAGGAGCGCCTCAGCTGCCTCCTGCCCCCGGTCCCGCTCTGGGCAGTCCCTTCCTCTACAGTTTAATTTATGCATCTGCCTTTGCGCCATGTCCCCTGCTGGATTCTGAGACAAAGTCTCGAGAGTCACGGCAGATACGGAGCTGGATCAGACATAGAAACTCATGGCTGCCAGTGACGGGGACACTTGCAGTGCTCCTGTTTACAGATGAAGAGCCCAGAGCTCAGAGAGGTTGGATAATTCACCCAGAGTCACTCACCTAGGAAGGCACAACAGCTGTCTGTCCCTAAAGCCCTCCCCGCCCCCTCCCAATGCCCCCCTTCTGTAGGCCCCACCCCAGCTGCAGCTGCATCAAGTGTCTCTCCTGATGACAGATCCAGGAAGCTCTCACCTCAGGCCATCCAATTCTTTGCTAATTGCCTGTCCAGAATCTATCATGCTCTCTCTCCAGAGCCCTGAAGCCCTGGCCATCGCCTCCAGGAAGCCTCCCTGACCACTAGACTTACTCCAGGACTCCCCTGGAACATCTGACAGACAGACGCGCACTAAGACTGAAGGCCTAATGCCTCACCTCTGGCTGTTCCTCCTGAAGCCCGGGGCAAGCCTCAAAAGGTCCAGGATCAAAACCTAAGCCAGGGTTTATGATCACCATGGACCACCTCACTGGGATTTTCCAGTTGTCTGGATGGATATAGCTCAGAAGATCTTTCCCTGACCACCAACTGATCTTGGTTGCCTCTACCCCAATTCCGCACTTCCCATCCCTCAGCTCCTGTAGTTTTCACCCTTCATCTGAGGACTTTGCACATGCTATTCCCACTCATGGAGGTCTGTCTTCCATCCAAGTCGATTCTCTCATGGTAGAGGACTGACCTCTGTGTACTGTGTGTCCCTTCCCACATCCCTGGGTCAGGACTAGAGTTGTCCAGGACCCCACTGGCTTTGTCACCCTCTCTCTAATGCTGAGCAACCAGGCATCAGCACACACTGGGTGGGCAACCGGCCTCTGTTTCCTGTAGTACTAGGCCGTCAACTGTGCTTCATGAACCGCTGGCCTGCTATGAACATCTCACTCAAATGTTCTGCAGAGGGTCCTGCAGGCTGCAGTGGGAGACCCCAGTGATCTGCATTTCCCAGGTAACTAAGAACTGTGTGCCCTTCCCAACTCACCAGCTTTCCTGGCTATCTTCACCCAGCCCACAGTGTTAGGTAGGAGGCCCTTGGCTCAAGGTGGTCCCCTCTCACCTTACACTCCTGCACACCTGGTCCCCAACAACCTAGCAGATGCCTGGTGCAAATAGTGGTTGCCAAATAGCTCATGGAGTTAGTTACTTTCTCTGTGCAAAGACCTTGGATGGTTGCCCTGACAACGGGCTAAGCTTTCTAATTTGGTGAAGGCTATTGGTGTATGTGTGTGTGTGTGTGTGTGTGTGTGTGTGTGTGTGTGTGTGTGTCTAAATGTTTTCCTTTTTGCTTTCTTCTTCACATTCTGTGAAGCAAATTAAACCATATGGGACACTGCAAATGTATATGCTCCAGCCAAGGGTAATACAGTGTGGTGACTGTGTCTTTCCCTCATGACCATGCCATCACCAGAAAGAGGTGCCAAGATACTGTTCACTGTGGTTTCCCATTGCTGAACAATACGTCACACTTATTGTGAGAAAAGCAACCACAGGTCACAGTCCTTAGAGCCCGAGGTTTAGAGCTCACTGGTAAGATAATGAGGGGGATCAAGTTCCCCTTAGTGCTGGCCACCATTATTTTGTGTAAACAACAAGCTGGGACTAGAGTGTGGCTCAGTTGGCAGGGGCCTTTCCTAGCATGCACAAAGGCCTGGATTTCATCCCTGACAACTGCATGTGTCAGCCATAGTGGCAAATACCTGTAATCTCGGTGCTCAGGAGGTAAAGGCAGGACCACCACAGGTTCAAGATTTTCCTTGGCTAAACAGGGAGTTTGAGGTAAACAGCTACGTGGGGCTCTGTCCCAAGGAGGGAGGGAAAGAGGGGAGGTGGGAACAGAAAGGAAGAAAAAGGGCAGCTAAATGGATGATTCTAGATCTGCTGCTGCATGATCCTTGTTTCTGCTACTAGATGACCGAGCAAAACACAGACATACTCCATGAGGGCCCAGAGAAGATGCCATCTGCAAACCAAGGACAGAGGCCTCAGGAGGAACCAGTCTGGGCTTTAGCTTCTAGGCTGCAGAGCTGGGACAACACAAATTCTTCTGTCCGGGGCCAAGGCTCTGATCTTGCATGCATGCCTGATGACACTGAGAGGTGCCATGTTCTCAGTCCTTTCTCTTGGCCTGGACATGTGCAGGAAGCCTTCCATGCCAAGCCTCAGGGAGCCCTGAATGGTGGGGTTGGATTCACCCCAGCTTACAGGTGAGACTCCTGAGGCCCATACAGGGAAATGCCTCACCTAGGGCACACAGCCAGACTCCAGACCTCATAGGTACAGGCTGAGACCCAGCACAAGTGTCCTCAGAAGGCTCTGGTACCCTCTCCCTCCACATTGTGGTCACAGTGATCTCAGGAAAGATGCTTGCTATTACCAACCACCAGAGTGACCCTCTGCCAACCTCAGTGGGAGGATGTAGACCTGAAAAGACAGGTGAGAGAGAGGGAATCTCATTTCCCTACCATGCTACCAAAGATCCAAGGCCTGGCCAGTCTAGTCAAGGGAGGATAGCAGAAGTGACTTGCGCTGTCACCTCCCTTCCTCCCAGTCCTAGGGCCTCTTTCACCATTAGGCTGTCCTTCATCCTGTGCCTTGGTACTCTCAGTGACAAACCTCACCACTCACATATAGTGCTGTGACACCAGTACCCTCCTGTCTCTAACCTGCCCTCAGGGACAACTGTTCTAACAACCTCTTAAAATGGGCCCAATCTTTCTTTATACTTATATGGGTGCTCTCGTGTATGTACACACACACACACACACACACACACACACACACACACACACACACACGCGCATGCTTCTCCAGTGCACTTCTCTTGGGGAGTTGGCCAGGCACCTTCTGTGTTCACAAGCGTGGACCTGCACAGGGGCTCAGGCACACAGCATTTCCCTTCAAGTGGCCTTGGCTCACTCTGACTGCAGGCCAGCCATACCCCTCTGCACTGCTACGACCACATCTATACATGATGCTCTCCCTCTCACCACCAGCTACTTGGGGATAAGTTCTTAGGGGCCTTGCCAAGCCACATGGAGGTGTCCAGGGCTCAGGTTTGAGTCACTCTCCAACTCTGCAGCCATCTCTTCCCCAATGGCATGCTGAGTGATCATCCTCAGCAGGCTCTGCAGCCCCCGCAGCAGTGACCCAGCAGTGACCCCACCACCAACCCATGGCTCTCTCCATGGCCCTCACTTACGTAGATCACACGGCTTGGGGACCCCGACGTGCTGGAGGCGGGCACGGAGACGATGCTCTCCGAGGAAGTCCTGGTTTCCTAGAACAGAGTTGTACAGGTTGACCTGGAGTGGCGCTGTAAGGAATCCTCTTGGAGGCACCTCCAGGATGCAGGCGGGAATGCCAGTGAGCTCAGCAGGTAGAATTTTTCTTCCCTCCTTGTGGGTTGAGGGACACCTCGGCACAAACACACAGGCTTGAGTGAACAACTGAAGCTACAGTAAACACAGCAGGTCATCAGGGGGCTGAGGCGTCCACGACCTGATGCTCGCTGAAAGCCCAGGACGTCCCAAGGGATGCTGAGGTGAGCTGATCCTGCCTCTGAGGACGGAGGCAGTGGGCATGCCTAGCAGCCCCTTGATCTCCATGGCACGGGTGACCTCTGTTACTCAGTGGGGTTCTATTCCTCTCCTCTGAGGAGCTTCAGTGCTGCAGCCACACTCTCCACTCCCCAGACCTGACCCTCAGGCCCTCTCAGCTGCTCCCTTCTTCATTTACCTAGGCTCAGCTCTGTTGGTATCAGGTGACATGTGATGTCACTCACCTCACATCCAGCCTCCTCCCAGCCTCTGCTGCTGAGGGTGGCCCAGCCAGCCCCCCTTAAGCCTCTGTATGGCTGGCTGTAGCTCCTCCTGCACTCCACCCCTGGCTTCCACCCTCACAGTCAGGGCATGCAGCTGGCCACTCTAGACCCCTTCTCCTGGACTAGTGTCCTGCCACATGCCCGCTTCCCAATGCATCCTATTTACCCCACCTAAGAGGTACATATTTCTGCCAGGTGTTGCTGCCAGGCACTAACCCCTCCGCCCTTAGCTTCATATCTTCCTGTCATCTTCTGTGACCTGGACCGCTACCACCCCTGCCTCATTTTGCTTAGGAGGCTCTTCCTTGCCTCTAGAGCCTGCCATGTTCCTGCTCCTGAGGCAGTTGACATCTGTTAAGGTCCAAGTTGGTTCCCCCAAATTTCTTATATTGAAGCCCTGCCCCAGAGCCTCAGAGTGTGACCCTGTTGAGATGGGATCCACACCAAGATCACAAAGGTAAAATGGGCCACTGGGTGGATCTAAGCCAATCTGTGCTTGGGGTCATCATAAAGAGTTCAGAACATGAACACACACACACACACACACACACACACACACAAGAGCACGTGAGAAAACAAGAAGATGCTGCTGCCTAATCCAAGCACAGAGGCCTCAGGAGGAGCCAGCCTGCCATGGCCTGTGTCTCTGGCTCCTGCCTGGATGAGGCAGGAAAGTATTGAAACCTCCAGGTGGGAAGGACCAAGCCCAACCTGGCGGAGGCCTTCCCTCCTGAGCTCCTCCTACACTCAGCATGACACCAGCAGGGACAGGCAGACACCAGAACCAGACGTGCCACACAGGGCAGCAGGAGGCACAAACCTGTAAGGCACAGGGCAGGGTGCCCAGGCAGGGCTGGCTGCAAACAGAGCTGTGCATCTAGAAGGGAGAGAGGAGGGACGGTGTGAAGCCCACTCTCTAGATTGCTGCTGTCCTGTGCTCTGGACCCCTCAGCACCAAGCTCTGCCTTTCCTATAGGCCTCACCTCCTCAGACCCTCAGCTCAGGTCTACACTGACAGGCGCCAACTCAGGGGTCCTGCCTGACCCCTGGGACCACAGGCGCCTGAGGCTGACAGGGATGAGATCACTTCACAACACTGGCTGTTAAGTGACCACACACCCCAACACTGCTACATGCAGAGAAGGTGGCCCCTTCATGCCTGCATCAGTGCCTGTAAGACAGCCAGCCTGTTCTTCTAGCATCGAGAGGCCAGGTGACTACTGTGTTCTACCAACCCTGGGTGACGCCTGCCTGGAGTTCATGCTTTCAAAACTCTACCTTCTCCGTAAAGTGGCAAAATACCCAGATAGGAGGCTGCTGTTCCTGGTCTGTGCACTGCAGACCAGTGTGGGATTCAGAGCAAAGCCCCTCACTGGTTATGTTGGGGGAATATCTGAGCCAGTCTCAGAGAGCAGGCGGAGACGACCACTCTCAGTTCTCTTTGTGCCGTGGGCTCCAGCCACTCTGAGTGGATGTGAGCCCTCTCTGTACTCAGGCCCAGCTATGTAGGGAAGAGCAGAGGAAAAAACCTGACTAACTGTCAGCAGTGGAGACAGGAAGAAGAACTGAAGTGACTGGCATCAGGGTGTGATGATGGGCACTATCCTGCCCCACCCCTGCTACCCCTGACCTGAAGTCTGTCCCACAAAGCCCCACAGTGACCCTCAGCACCATGCTCCTCAGGGCCATGTGGCACTGCCTTGTTCCCACATACAGAGATAAGAAGGGGACCCAGAACTTGTAGGGACTCCACAGGCCTCATTCGCCCCTTATTTACAGATACAGAATTTCTAAAATACATGGTGGGTGCCAGGTGCTATGCTAAGGGTACCATGATGCCAGTGGGTGCCAAAGGCCCTGCTAAGAGTGCCATGATGCCTGGGAGGGGGGCAGTCGTGACTCTCTCCTGAAGTCTACTGCATGTACTCCACATGCTCAGGACCCTGAAACCTGTGGCTCTTGTCCACACCATACTCTCTGCCTGGGTGGAGGAGGGACAGTTCCACAATTGGGGTGGCTTTCCAGACACCAAGGAAGGTCTGTGTTTCTTTCTGCTGGTCTGGTCCTCCATGGATAGACCAATCAAGAGCCAGGATCTCACTGGAGAATGAGTCCTGTGACTGTCCTGGAGATGTCCAAGGGACACTTGTTATGGTGACTACTAAGTCCAGGACAGGCAAGCTATTTCTTGCCACTGGTAGAAAGGAGGCACTGCTTTCGCTCAGTGGAGGGATTCAGGGCACAAAAATGCAGACATTACCTCCACGTTGTGTTCCTCAGAGGCAGGGGTCCTCTTAAGCCAACCAGGCCTGCCTGGCTGTCCTTATACAGTAACAGCTAGCATGGGAAGCAACAAAGGCAAAAGTCTACCCCTCCACCCCCAGAGAAGACCAGACAGTAGCCAGTCCTGGGGAGCCCGGGCTCAACACCAAGAAGGCAGCTGGTCTCAGGCTGCCCAGCCTCTGCCCCAGATGTTGGCTGGAGGAGACAGCCTTCATTTCTAAACTACATGCTTCAATAGCTGAACAGACTAGAGAACCATGGAAACCTAGCCCGCCTGCACAGGCCTGAGAAAACAAGGCTGCCTTCTTTCCAGGCCTGATAGCACCCAGTCCTCAGGGCCTTACATCTGGCCAGGGACCAGAGAAAGTGAGGAAGGCTGTTGTCTCCTGCAGCTGCTGTGGGGCATGGGCCACCCTACCCTGTCCTTGAGCCTGGCTTGGGAAAGGGAGGAGAGCAGGGTATCAGCCCCCTTTCCTAGCTCTGTTCAGTCTCAGGTCAGGACGCTTCCCTGAGCACATGCATGTGTGCATGTGTGAGAGTGTGGCTGGGCCTTTGAGCATGCCAGGCTCCCTCCTTCTGCTGAGTCGTTGAGCAGCGTGGGGGAAACCCTCCAGACAAGATGGAGTCAGACTCTATGGTCACACCGGCACTGGTCGGTCATGACTGAGGTGGCAGATGCACAGTTTGCAGAGAGAATCAGCCCCTGGGGAAAACAGAGTGTACCATGTGCTGTTGCTCACTGGCCTCCTACCTGGAAAGCCACAGCAGAGACTTAAGAGGATGGCAGTGCAGTAAGGCAGAGAACTGCAGCGTCACGGGGCTGGGGGAGGGGATGTGCAAGCTCCTCACAGCCAAAGGCATAGCTGCTGAGAGGATCCCCAGAGAGCGCCCTGCTGCCCACTGCCTCCCTATCCTCTGTGCTGCTCCCTGCTGCCTGACTATCCTCCTGGTTCTGTTACAGTCAGACTTCCTCATCCTTCTCCTTGGGTTCCTCCTGCTCCTTCTCCATTACCTCCTCCTCCTTCTGTTTCTCTTGTTCTTCCTCCCACTACTCTTCATTTTTTTTCCCTTCTCCTCCATGTGTTCTGTACCTTAACTACCTAAGAAAGAAGGCACTACCCTGGAAATCGCTCCTGCTCAGCTTCCAGCGCCTGGGTTTGAGCTCGAATGCTGTGCTTCCTCCCCATCCAAGATACCCATTGTCTCTCCATCCCTCAACCATAACGCTGGTGTCTGGCACGCAGCAGGGCATCTGTTGGGGTTCAGAACCTGGCCCTTCCTAGAGGCTGACCTTTGCTCTCCTGGGAGGTCACACACCTGACCATCTCAGGGTATGGATGGCCATGTTAGGAAGACCAACTGTGCCCCAGGGCAAAAGCCTCAGGCCACAGGGGAGTAGTGGACCTGACATGTGGGCTCAATGACTCACAAACCTAGCTTGCCGGAGCCCCATGCAATCTCAGGCATGGAACTTGGCTGGTTGGCAGTGCTTCACGTGCCCTGTCCTGCATCTGTGCAGAAGGGTGACATGCCCATCTCCACAGGGAGAAGACAATGGAAGCTTGGCATTGGGACTTGCTGAGTGTTCTGGCCATCCTGCCCTCAAGAACTTGCCCTGTGGCAGGCAGGCCAGGCATCAATCCAGGTGTGAGAACTGTCAAGGCATGGTGTAGTTTGGTCCTGCAAATTTTCTGATAGCAATAGGATATCTGGGGTCCCCCAAACTGTCATGGCCATCTTTGTTCACTTACTAGACAAGAAGATTGGCAGGGCTGGGCCATCTCCTTAGGGCCCCAATAATGGTTCATTGACCTACCTGCTCCCCCCTCTTGTGATCCTCTGTCCCCTGAGCCTGACTGTCCTACGATGCCTCTGAGGCCTGGCTGAGAAACATGAGTAGGCTGGCCCGTGTCTCTCCCTCTACCCTGCAATGTGGAGAGGGACACACAGGGAAGCCACAAATCCCACCAACCTTGCTCTTGTCTTCAGTCCTGGCTGCTTGTCGACATGCCGGATGCCAGATGGAGGAGCCTGTGGATAGATTCCCAAGAGGAGGAGATAGTTCTGGATGTGGGGTCCATGCATGAATACCTGCTCAATGCCATTTGAGCAGGCTCCACGCCTCCTCTCTGTGACGTTTGAGACCATAGCACCTGAGTTAGAGCAGCTTGGCTCACAGGAAGTAATGACCTGAGGGAAGGGGAGAACTTCCCAGTCACTGTACTATGAGTGTGGGCCAGTCACTCCTGGGGGCAGCAGCATTCGTTCAGGGAGTCTGGGCGCACAGCCCAGCCTAGGGTGGCCAGAGGGGTGCTCTCAGAGCACAGATGGGGGCATGGCGAAGGAGTTCTTATAGCCAGGACACCATGAGAATCACAGCATCCACACCTGCCCGAGCTCTGGTCACAGCACCAGTCACATGCCAGATACCACCTTCATGGAGAGCAGGTGTGAGGGGCCAAACAGAGGGCTTCAGGGTGGCCAGGAATGGTGGGGTACCACACAAGGCCCTGGCCATAGGCTTCAGCACCCCAGAGAGTACAAATAAGTGTCACCAGTCTGGCTAGACCCTCAATGCAGTGTGGAAAATCCACTCCTAAGAGGGCAGCCTGGACTCCATGCCCACAAAAAGCCCTGGCAGCTCCAACTGCAATCCAGAATCATGAAGGGAATCTTTGTTTTCTGACATGAGAGTACCTTCATGTCAGCACGTGTCCCCCGGCCACTGTCCCAATAAGCCGTGCTTGGCATTGGCTGACTCGCTGTCTAAGGGTTCCATTTACATTTATAGTGGAGCATCTGCAGAGGGCCTCCCACTGGGCAGCCGCAGTGGCTGGCCTGATTCTCAGGATCTCGCCTTGGGAACAACAGACCACAGTGGGGACGAGACTGTCACATCTGACATCATCCCAAGAGCTTGCCTCAGAAAAGGGACCCCTGTCTGACACACAGATTGAAATGCCCCTCTGTGGTACCCAGCACTGGTCTGTGGGCAACAGATGAGCTACTACCAGCTCTGTCCCCCCTGCCTAGCCCTGTACTCAGCTGCCCCTGTGACCCCAGGAGAAAGACTAAGTGGAGAAAGAGATGAAATATCAACACAAGGCCATCCTCACTTAGCCTGCTGACCATGCCCAGCTTATTGCTAGCTTTCTGTCTCCCCCTCATGCCAATGTCCCTTGGTCGCTTGCCCTGGGACAAAGGCAAGCCTCTCAGCCCACCTGCTTCTATATCTCCTGCTAGCCCTGGGCAGGGGTTGAGAGGTGAGCTCTCTCCTCTTGCTGCATCTAGTCTGGCAAGGACCAGCTCACCAGGCTTAGACAGTCCCCTGCCACTGTCAGCTTGGATGTAGGTTCTCTGCCTTTCTATTTGCCCAATTATCCACGGCCAAGCCAAGTCCTGCCCACACCTCCTCCAGGCAGCACTCCCAGCCTTGCTGCTGGTGCATCTGGATCTCTTGGCCTCACACCAGCTCCCTCTGGCTTGCTGCCGTGGAGGGTGTGCTGGCCTGCCTGGCTATCCGTTCCCAGCACTTGGTAGGAACTGGGAGACACAGGCTCCTTGTTCCTTAATTAAACTCCTGTCTAGACTAGGCTGTGACCTCTGTCCAGTCCTTCACTTCTGCTCCGCAAGTTTTAGCCCACCCTTGCTGCCTTGTGCACCACTCGTGACTGAAAGCCCTCACATGTGCTGGCTAGTTTTCAGTGTCGACTGGAAACAACCTAGAATCATCTGAGGAGAGAGTGTCACTTGAGGAATTGTCTAGATCAGGTTGGACTCGCATTGTAATTGATGTAGGATGACTCAGCCCACCACGGGGTCGCCATTCCCTGGCTGTGTGTCCTGGACTGTATTAAGAGCAGACCTGAGTACTAGGCAAGCAGGCAGCATGCATGTACTCGCTTCTCTCTGATCTTGACTATGGGTGTGACTGTCTTATGTTCCTGCCTTGATTTCTCTGCAATAACAGAACAACCTGGAGTCATGAACCATTAACCCTTTCCTCCTCAAGGCTGCTTCTGATCAGGACATTTTATCACAACAGCAGAAATGAAAGTAGGATAACATAGTTTCCCTCCTTGAGAACAAGGGGTTCAGAACATGCTATCTCAACATGTGACCAAGCTGCAGCATGTGACACACATGGGCCCTGGGGACACAGAGAACTCAGGAATGATACAACAGAGAGGAGGTCACTGCAGCGGGGAAACACAGATCGGTCTCTGTGTATGTACCCTCACCAAGGCTCAGGTGGTGCACAACTAAACATGTAAGAGACCTCTAAGCCGGGCAGTGGTGGCGCACGCCTTTAATCCCAGCACTTGGGAGGCAGAGGCAGGCGGATCTTTGTGAGTTCGAGGCCAGCCTGGTCTACAAAGTGAGTCCAGGACAGCCAGGGCTACACAGAGAAACCCTCTCTCGAAAAAACCAAAAAAAAAAAAAAAACCTCTAGTAGGGATGAGGCCTGATGCGCCATGTTGGGACCTCATGGCCTGCTCGTGGGCAGCCGGATCTCACTCACTCAGGCTCACTAACACCCTTCGGTGGTGATGCAGCTAGGCAGAGACCACACCCTGCATGTTCATGACAGTGCCGGCTCCCAGCAACCATGATCAATTTCACTCCCCACCCCCCACCCCCCCAACCCCCGGCATGGTGTGCACTAGGCAACATCTGGATGGCTTACCTTGCAGGTACATCTCCTCGCCCTCTGAGAACATCTGGCCGCACCTGACGCATAGCGCGCACGAAGGGTGGTAGTGCTTCTCCCCGGCCTGGGGAAAGCACAAAGCAGGTAAGTGTTGCCACTGCAGTGGGTATCCACCAGGCCATAGCAAGCAGGGTGGGCATCTGCCGTGTGGGCACATCTGGGGAGGCTGGATGGTGAGCACATCAAAGGCCCAGCAGCCACTGGGATCAAAGATCTGCACAAACTGGACAGGGGACACCCAGGACAATTGAGAGGTCAAAGGCTAAGAGACCTAGCTCCACCCACCTTACCCTTGACCTCTGAAAGCCAGTTGTGCAGCCTACCATTCCTGGGTGTGGCTGTGGACAGGTAAGTATCACAGGAGGGCCTGGTCCCTTCACCTCTGCATGTTCTGGAGGACAAAAGGTGGAAGCAAGGATTGGAAGGGGCAACTTCATTTCTCTGGTGATGGGAACAGTTTTGGGGTTTTTGGTTTTTGGTTTTGGTTTGTTTTTTTTTAGTCTCTGCACTCTTCTATTAGTTTTAGCAATTCTTTTTTTTTTTTTTGGTTTTTTGAGACAGGGTTTCTCTGTTTAACAGCTCTGGCTGTCCTGGACTCGCTTTGTAGACCAGGCTGGCCTCGAACTCACAAAGATCTGCCTGCCTCTGCCTCCCAAGTGCTGGGATTAAAGGCGTGCGCCACCACCGCCCGGCAGTTTTAGCAATTCTTAAAAGCTGTTAAATTGGATTACAAATTTTAAGCCTGAAACAATAGATTACACTAATTGTAACTTTTAGCCTCTACCTTACTTCTACACGGTGCCAAAAAAAAAAAAAAAAAAGTCCTCAAATGCTGTTTCCACCATCCTCAACAGTGAACGCTGTTCCCAGGGTGTGGCAGGTGGGCCTGTTGCTAAGTGTGAGAAATGAAGGCCATGTCTCACAGCATCCAAAAATGGGAAGAGGCCCCACGCCTGCCGGCTCCTGAACTTGAATCTTAATTGACACCTTAATTGTCTAGGAAGGGGGAGGGGCTTAAGAACACCATACTTCACTCCCTTTCCCTGCTTGTTTTTTTCCTTGAAAAAAGTAGGACAAGGCCCCTGCCTATAAAAAAGGAGAATCTAGAATGTGCTCCTCTCCTATGTGGGCCCCGACAGCTGCTCTGCAACTTTCCTTCCAGCTATCACCTCAGCCCACACCCATGCCCACATCTTGGGCAAAGGGATCCTCAAGGCAGAGAGGGCAGATGCCATCCATGGCAGCTGACCCCAGCCCTGGCCCTTTTTCTTGTTAACCCTGCCACCTGGACCTCTGACCTCTGGACCTCTCAGCCTCATCAAATGGCCTTGTTTCCTCTCAAAGCCACCTCCTTGATAGGAGTCTCCCCATGCCTCCTAATCCCATCCCTTCTGATCCATTCCTCACTGCTTGGCGAATGCCCTGGCTTCTTCCTTCCAGAACACATTGAGCTTTGCTGGCGGGATGGGTGCCTGGGCCCCTCCAGGACTGAAGTGCTTCATGGACAGTGGGCACACCCAGTGCCAGCCTGAATGAGAGGGTAAGGGTCTAGGTCATTTTGGGGATTATAGTGACAGCATTGTGAGTGGGGATGGGGGGTGGTCACTGTGTTTTGGGTTCTGAGCAAAGGTTGAAAAATACTATTTTTAGAAAAGTAATCTTATTGCCAGAATTGCTGCTCCCCAGTTTGTGACATTCCTACCTGCACCCCAACCCTACCACTCCCCAGAAGTTCTCCCAGCAGGTCTGTGACAGTCCCAGATAGCCCCAGGGTTAACAAGCTCTGTGCCTCCACTTGTGTCCACGTGTGAATTGAAAGGGACAGGGAACAGTAGGAACAGTTTCTAAAACACTAGGCTCAGGGCTGGAAAGCTGGCTCGGTAGTTAAGAGAGCTTGCTGATCTTCCAGAGGACCTGAGTTCGGTTCCCAGCACCCAGGTCAGGCAGTTCATAATTATCAGTAACTCCAGCTCCAGGCCAACCTGTCCACTCAGGCATGCCACACATGCGCATACACAGAAATATAAACATATTGGAGAGAGACAGAGACAGAGAGAGACAGACACAGAGAGGGGCAAGAAACAGAGACAGAGAAAGATAGAGACAACAGACTGGATTTCCCTCCACAGCTGCCGCCATCTCTGTGACTTCCTGCTCCATGCACACTAGTCAGTAAGCTCCACACACACTAGTCAGCTCCACACACACTCGTCAGTCAGCTCCACAC
>CAJQZJ010031795.1:6106463-6128168 GCA_907164525.1 Lophiomys imhausi | reverse complement strand
CACACTAGTCAGCTCCACACACACTCGTCAGTCAGCTCCACACACACTCATCAGTCAGCTCCACACACACTAGTCAGTCAGCTCCACACACACTCGCCCCCTTCAGTTCTGTGCCAGTCCTTTACATAGCCCACTGTAGGTTCATTGTATTCTTCACTGTCATAGGAGGCACGGGAGTGGCGGGGTGATGCTTGAGCAAGGTCATTCAGGGGGCAGCTGGCAGAGCTGGGTAGAATCCCAGGGGGCACCAAGTGCACACAGTTCAGACTGGGCTGTGGGCTCCCAACCCTGCCTGAAAGTCCTCAACCCCAGGGTGCAGCTCACACAGTCACATGTCCCCTCAACCCTCATGCCCTGAACAAAGAACAGAGGCTGCAGACAGTCCTAACAGCAAGGAAGAGGAATCAGCGCAGAGGAGCTGGAGCTGGGTTTATCAGGGTCCAAGTGAGAGGGACTGTTAGAGGGTGGTGACTATCCTGCGGTGACGGAAGAAGTCCACAGAGGCTGAGTGTGTTCTTGGTTCTAGCATGAGTGTGTCTGATTTGTAAAGTATATCCAGGCGCACATGGCCACTCCTCTCTGCATGTCACTCCCAAGTGAAAGAGAGCCATAAACATACGGAAGACCTAGCTACAAGATCCAAAACAGCAAAGCCATCAAAAGAAAGTCTTGCAGGAATCCCATGTTAGCCTGGATGGAGACTGAGATTTGACAGCAAAACCAAGAGCAGCAGAAGGACAATCAGAAACCAGACTTTAGCAAGACCCACCAAAAGCTCCCATGCAGCGGAAGGCTAAGAGAGACAAGCTGAAGAAGGGGAAGATGGCTTTGCAAGTAAGGGCGAGGGTTCCGAAGCATGTAAAGAGCCACTGCCATTCAACAAGACACAGCCCAGATAAGACAGGAGCAGCACTCTTTGCCTGTGGATAAGGCCGAGGCAGTGTCATTGAAAGCTCTCATGTCTTTGCTGTCGGGTCTCAGTCAGGCTCCTGAAGAGGCTGAACAGGTATGGAAGCGAGCTCTTTTATTTTTTTCTTTTTTCTTTTCGAGACAGGGTTTCTCTGTGTGTCCCTGGCTGTCCTGGAACTCACTCTGTAGACCAGGTTGGCCTCGAACTCACAGAGATCCACCTGCCTCTGCCTCCCGAGTGCTGGGATTAAAGGCGTGCACCACCACGCCCGGCTGGAACCAAGCTCTTATTGGAGGGCGGGGCTTTTAAACCATTTCTGAATATCCGAGGAACCACAAGGAACACTCACGGCCACCGGGCAGGAGGTGGATGAAATCGTGACTGCAAGGCCACACAGTGTGTATAAAACGACAGTGGGACCAAAGACAGCTGGGTGAAGATTCTCAAAGACAGGCTGCCCACTTAACTGTGAAGACGATCTTTCCTCCTATGACCACAGCCAAAGCCACCTCTGCCGCCTCTGTCATTACAACTGCCAGTCCCGCCACAGCCACTGGCCTGGCTAACACTACCCTGGCCACCTCTGAGGGAAGCCACAGCAAGGGAAAATGAAGCGGTTGCAATCATGACTGACTGCAGGGAAAGAGCAGCTTTGCTGGTCACCGCTGAGAACTACGACTCTCTGGATAAGGCTGCTGTTCGGAAACGCTGCACAGTGACTAGCCACCTTGAGAGGGACTATCACACTGAGAAGCAAGAGAGCGAGAGGTGAGCCACGTTAACACCTGAGATGGCCAATGCTTCATGTAGGCCCACATGGTTCTGGAAACTCCGCCGGTGGCTATGCAAGGTGGCCTGTGTGGCAATAACAATTTTGGTCATGGAGGAAATTTCTGTGTCCACAGTGTTGGTGAATATGGTGTTGCTGGCTGTAATGAGTTTGGTAATGACAGTGGTTATGGGGGAGGTGGTTCTGGTTACTCTGGAGAAGGCGGGAGGAGACTATGGAGTGGTGGGCGGGGCTATGGCAGGAGTGGCTATGACAGCTATGCCTATGAGGGACAGGGAGGAAGCTCTGCAATGGCAGTAGCAGCAACTGCGTAGGTGGTGACACCTATAGAGGTTGGAAATCACAAAAATCAAGCTTTAGATTTTGGATTCAAGAAGGGAGGAGTTTGGAGGTGAGGCCCTGGCCCTGTGGTGTGGAGGCTCCTAACATTTAGCCAAACCATGAAACCAAGGTGGCTCTGGTGAGCCCCAGCAGCAGCACTGCTACCGCAGGGAAGGTTCTCACCACTGCTGGGAAACAAAGCCAAAGATATGACATGGAAGCCGCAGGTGACAACAGACTGTGAACTTAGGACAGTACCTGTATCTGTCTGTATAACCGGTTGTTTGGTTTCTGTTCTGGGGAAATGTGCAGCTCTCCAACAAAATGTTTCTTTCTTTTGTTTTTATGTTTGTTTGGGTTGGTTGGTTGATTTGGTTTTGGTTTTGATTTTGGGTTTTTTGTTTTGTTTTTGACACAGGGTTTCTTTGTGTAACCCTGGCTGTCCTATAACTAGCTCTATAGAGCAGGCTGGCCTTGAACTCACAGAGATCTGCCTGCCTCTTCCTCCTGAGTGCATGTATGTTAAAGTGCGAGTACTTTAAAGGCATGTGCCACCCTCACTCAGCCTCCAACAAAATGTTCTATCATTGGCCTTTTCCACTCAGTCAGTTGTGTGCTAAGTGTGCTAGTTTGATCATGGCACCAAATAAGTGTGTCATTCAAAAACAAAAGAAATGGACTGGAGAGATCCCTCAGCTTAAGGGGGCTCGCTAGGCAGAGTTCAGATCCCCATACCCATGTAACAAGCCAAACATGGGTTCATGCGCTCCTGAGACTCTAGCAATATGGAGGGCAGGGACAGACAGGAGGAGAGCTGGGGTTCGTCGGCCGACAGGTTTGTGGAGAGTCTGTTTCAAAGGAACAGAGTCAAGGATCGAGGAATACACCCAGCACCTTCCTCTGGACTCTGAACACAGACGCAAGTGCACACAGACACACAGACAGACACACACACACACCTGTACACATGTGTACATATACCACAGGGTGGGGGTGGGACAACTTGAATAGACATTTCTCCAAAGACGGTAAGGAAGTGATAGAGCTGAAAAGATGGTCTGTGTCACATGTCTCTGTCGTGAGGACTTGCAAACCAAAACAGCTCCTGACCTCTGAGGACAAGGTATCTCACACCTACCAGAATAGCTCTAAGTGTACAAGAACAACCAAGAGCGTGGGAAGCCTGTGGGAAAACGTGTCCATCCACCATACAAACTAGAAATCCACTCCTTGGCATCTAAGAAAGAGCAAAGACTCCTATGGCCAGTCCTCAGCAGCACAGCACACACTGGCCAATGGCTCCTAAGCTCATATGTCCGCCGCGAAAGAGGCTGTGTGGCTCGTCCATCCATAGGAGGCTGTGTGGTTCTAGGAAGGAGGAAGCCCCCCATGGGTGCTGCAGAGTGGATGGCCTGCAAACACTGAAGGAAAGGAGCAGCCACATAAGGCCAGCTGTGTGACTCCCAGAAACACCCAGAACAGGCAAATCCACAGGAGGTGACCCTGTCTGTGGGTTCCCTCTGAGAGATGGGAAAGCTATGGAACTAGTGAGCAGAGGTTTGGGATGGGATGTCTTGGAATCTGTGTGTTTTAGTGCATTCTCAGATAACTGCACAGTCTGGGCTCCCTCTGCATCTGGAAGAGGTCCGTCCCTGGTGGTGTGGTCACTGCCAGCCATGTGTCAAGCAACACATTCATGTCCATGGTCTGTGTGGGCACTGTCATCCTCACCCACTGCTCAGATGAGGAAACTGAGGCTCAGGCAAGCCAGACCTACCCAAGGCCTGAGGACCAGTGGGGCAGAGCCAGGCAGGCACCCAGCCTGGACCGGATGCTACCCCCCAGAAGGTGCCACAGCCTTGGGGCATACAGCATACAGACTGGCTGTGGCAGGTTCTGGAACTCACAGCATGGGCTCCGTGCACCCTCATTGTCCCTGTGGTCAGTTCCTATATCTAGTGGTACTACCTGGTAATGGACGTGGGGAAGGGAGGTGGTCACCGAGTGCCTGCTCTGTGTGGGTGTCTTCCTATATGGTCACGGCACATGCCTAACTTACTACAAAGCCCCACACCTAAGTCAGAGCCACAGGTGAGCCAGCGCCCCTAGCACCGCCCCTCCCCAACGGACCACACGTCTTGACTACACAGGGACAGGCATTCTCATTCTCACAGCTAGGAGAGACAACTGTTCTCATTCTTGCTGGGGCCCACTCATCTGCAGAGCATGGCAGACAACAGCTGAGTCACATTTCAATCCTTCTGTGAAGGAGACATCTATGAAGTGGAAGGCCTGTGTCCCAGGCATCAGAGAGGAAACCATTTGGCTGTGGAGGCCACTGAGAGGATGAGTCTTCAAGTCACCAGATCCATCCTAGGTCACAGCAAAAACCAGGTGATGACTGTGGCCTGTGATCTTTACTTATTTTGTGTGACCTGGGCCTTTTGACAAGCCTTGGGGGTTAAGTGTCCCCTACTATAAAATCGAGGGCCTCTCTGATTCAGGCTGCAGTAGGATGGCAGGATTCTTTGAGTCATGAGGACTCTCGGGTATGTCAAACATCACCATGTCTCTCTCTCTCACTCAGACTCACAGATGCACCCATGAACGTACTCTTACTCTACTGCAAACAGAGGGAGCACAAGAGGCCAGCGAGGGTGACAGTCAAGGTGTCTCAGCTGCTGATGTCATGCCCGCTGCCACTGTGTCTCCCTCACAGTGAGGGGTCTTCCCAGTCATCTTCCCAAACAGTTTTCCCACAGGAAGACCTAAAGCACCAAGAGCACTGAACACCTGTGTCACCACTGCGGCCTAGCCCCTGGCCTGCTTGGGGCTCAAGGTGGCTCAGATCTGAACAGTACATCAGGGGCCCAAGAGGTTTCAGCAGTGTGTGGATTTAGAACATTGTCTTATGCCTTCCAAAAAGCGACAATCATTAGCAAAACAGACCAAAGCTGGCAATGGAGACGTGAGCAACTCACAAGGACACGGAGACCCTGCAGCCCCAGCAGGGCCAGGCCAGCAGGCAGGGCTCCAGGGTCCCCAGCAGCCCTGCAGAAAGGGCCAGTGGACCTAAGGTGGAGTAGAAGCCTCATGCCCTGAGATACTGCCTCTCCTCAATTGAAGACTGAAGCAAGGGACCACTCCTCATCTGACCAGCAGAAATCTAGACCTTCCTATCTGAGCCTCTCACACCCACAGCCAGTAGTACCCTTTTCCCCAGACCTAACCATAGGGTCTAATAAAGCAGGTTACCCAGAGACCTGGACATGCTTCCTGTTGTCCCTGGGTTCTCCTTTGATTGCCTCATGGGAAGCAGAGCTGGGCCTGCAGGTGGCTGCTTGGACCCAGGGGCATTCCTTGGCCAGTTTCAAAAGTATATATGCCTTTGTTCTTGTTTAATTTTGCAGCACTGAGTTTGAACTCAGAGTCTTGCCTTTGCTGGGCAACTGCTCTCCCACTGAGCTATATCCCAGCCTTTGGTCTGTACAGACAATCTCACTTTGCAGCTCAGGATAGCCTTGATCTTGCAAGTCTCCTGCCTCCTGCCTCCTGAATACTGGAATTCCAGGTGGGTGCCACCACGCCTGGTTTGCAAATTCCATGTGAATTTCCAAAACTGACTCCAGACGTTAAAAGTCCTAATTGCCATGGTGCAATGAGGAAATGAAATTTACAAGGCAAGGAATCAAAGACCTGGAGCAGGTGCACGGCAGCCCAGAGGTGCCTGATGGCTGCAGCAGCACGGGATCCCTGGGCCTCTTCCACCTGAGACCTTGTGGGAACACTTGCTCCCAAAGGGAGAGCCAAGTTAGTGCATGCCCAGCAAAGCCCTGGAGGCCTGGAGGCCCTTCCCAGACTCTGGCTGTGTCCCTGTGCTCATCTTCCTGATCACCCCACTTAGGATCTGTTATGACATACTAGGCACAACTAGGTGTCCCCAGTGCCCCCATTGCCACCTTCCCCTCTTCATCCCCACCATCATCTCCGCTTAGGAAGTCATCTTGGGAAGCTGTGCTGTCTACCCATGCAATCACTCTTAGGTCCCACCCAGGGATGCATCCGTGAAAGGTGCTCTGAGGGGGAACACAGGCCTGTAGTCAAGCATAAATATTTCCCGGGGTCAGAGAGTTCTGGCCAAACACATGTGGGAACATTTGAGAATCCTAGCCTACAGTGGTATACATACGTGTGCCTGTTTCTGTATGTGTGTTGTCTGTATGCAATATGTCTACGTCTCTGTGTATATGTACTTGTATGTGGCATGCCATGGGTCTGGGCTTTTCTTTGTGTATCTAGGTATCATATCCAGGTAGAAGTCTGTGGGTTGCCTCTGTGTGTGTGTGTGTGTGTGTGTGTGTGTGTGTGTGTGTGTGTGTGTGTGTGTGTGTATGTGTGAGTATGCATGTGTGTAGCTGAAATACAAAAATATCATTTTAAAATACTGATAGTTTAGGTGTCAGCATTCATTAGGAGCAATCTTTTGTTTATTTTACACGAGCTAGTATGCCTTTTGAAAATAAGCACCCTGGTTTTATGGGCTTGAGATGCTGTCTTCATTGCAGTCTTCAGCTTTCAAATGCTCCCAACTACTTGAAAACACAGTCTGTTCTCTGCCAGTAGTAAAGAACACATGCCTATGGACTAGCAGAGAATGTGCCCATGGGAATACGGAAGTGGGCAATTGAAAGTAACATCCTGTCATGACAGGAGATGTCATTCGGAAACAGGAATGTCTGTGTGAGCCCCTGACCCAGGACAGAGCAGCCTCTTCTCCTGCAGACACCCATCGCGGTAGGGATCCAGTTACCTCATCTCTGTGAAGCTAGCCCCCAGCTCACACTGGGACACAGTGAGTCCCATAGGAGTTAATACCAGCAATGGAGAAGGAAAGAAAAGAGGAATAGAGGGAGGGATGAAGCAAGGAAGGAATTAATTAGTGGTCCTAGAGGGACCTGGGCTTCATGCTACCATGGCAATGGCCATAGGAACTGAATGTGGGACCCAAACCATGGTGCTGTTAGGGTTAAGAGAGTGGGGCCAAGTTACACCCCCACACTATGCTCACCCTCACCTTGACAGTGAGAGGAAATAGGGCTTATACTGTGGCTAGCTAAGGGCTAGGCTCTGAGCACTGCCAGGGACACCCCTCCTTCCTCCCACACCTCTCTTCTATACCCAGCTCCAAAGGACTCATGAGGGCATGCCTCATGAACCCTCCGGCAAACTGCAGCTCTCTGCGAGTTGACTTCGGCAACTTCAGGGACTGTAGCCTTATAGCCAGGTGTGAGCTCTACCTCCTCATCCACACAGCACCTCTGCTCTCACCTGCCCATCTCTGCTAACGCCCCTCCTGTGATCCCAGTGCTCTCCACAGAGTAGTCCCTTCAGAACTGCTGTCAGCGACAGGAGTGACAAAGACAACAAGAGGGAGGAGTACCCTCCATCACCAGGAACACACATTTCCCAGGCAGTGCTGCTGGCACCAAGAGCTTAAGATGGCACCATGCCGGCTTCACGCAGTCACAGCACAAATGAGCCTGTGCGGGGGAACACAGGAGGCTCCCACTTGGGCTTCATAGAGAGGCCAGCTGGGGGCTGAAAATGATCTTAGGGGCAAGAAGGACTGCAGGCACCTGGAGCAGGCCACCCACCTGGCTCAGGACAGCTCCTGCCAGCACTGCCAGGTTTCCTACCTGCACGGGATCTGTCCCCAGCCCTTCTCTGCGCACGAGCCTGGACCACCTGCCCTGAGGGTGTCACCCTTGCCCTCAGCCGGCCTCCGTACTCTCGTCCTTTGGTTCTTTCTTCCAGTAAGTCACTCGTTCCTGTGGCTCCCTAAGAGCCCAGTATCGCCAGCCGGGCACCAGCCTGCCTGGCCCGGCTTCAGGCAGTGCCACTGCAGCATTGCTCCCTTCTGCAGAGCTGGCTGTCTCCACCCGCAGCTCCCACCTCACACCCGCCAGGAGGATGCTCAGAGCTGTGCAGAGCCCGCAGCACAACGACTCAGTTGCGCCACCTCCACTCACCACCACCTCCACCGCCGCTGCCGCAGCACACTTGCCCCCAGAGAAGGCAAAACCAAAAGCATGCAACCCCCAGCCTCCACTGTGGGGAAAACAGGACTGTCCAGATTCCGTCAGCTAGGACAGCCTCTCTCCACAGTCCAGACAGAATATGCTGGCAGTGCTTCATGGCACCTAGTCCCAACTTCTGCCCTTGGCCCAGAGACATGATAAGGATGCTCACTCTACAGATATGGTCATGTGCGTGCCATGCTCTCGCCATCCATGGGGGCAACCAATGGCCTCACAAGGAGCTCCCTCCCCGTCCATTATCCTGGAGCAACTTGGAGCTGGGACATGGGACATGTCATAGCACAAGCCTCATCAACTCTCTCACAGCCCTGCTCTGGGTACTGGGTCAAGTCTGCCTACTCAGGCTAGCTTTTCTAGGTGAGGGTCTGCTGGCCTCTGTAGTGAAGTGGGCCAGATTCTCAAACTGTACTTTTAGCAGCAGCAGCAATGGCAGAGACAGATTCCATAAGCACCCACGTCAGCCCACAAGGTCACAACTTGGTGAGAGAAGATTACGCTGCCCTGCCACCCGAGGTCTGCTCTCTGGCAGAGGTCAGATTTAGGGCAGTCTGTGTTCAAGTGAGGCTCCACTGGGGGGTTCCCCACACCTGACTGAGCTCTAGAGTCTAATTTGCTTCAAAGAAAGAGAGGCAGCTTTGTGGCCAGCCAGGTGCATGGGTGCCAAGGGAAAAGGGAAAGGCGAGAGTCCCAGGTCTGTAAGGTAAGACAGACATGGTCTCCTGAGCTTGAGGTCCTCAGCGGGACAACAGAGTGGCTATGGGGAGGGACACTGAGAGTCAGGGAGGCCAGGTGGGCTGCCTATGGAGAGGAAATCACACAGTTGTCACAGAGGCAGCTGTCCCAGGGGCCTCTGTCCAGGCCCATGCTAGGCACCACTTAAGCTGTTTTAAAAGCTCCTGGGGACAAATGGCACTCTGGAGCAGGAGGCAGAAGGATGGAGAATTCAAGGTCAGCCTCAACTATGCAAGAAGTTCAAGGCCAGCCTTGGGCTACATAAGATCCTGATTCAAAAAAATTATTAAATTAAAAATAGTGAAAACACAGTCAGGCATGGTGGCACACCTCTTTAATCCCAGCACTCAGGAGGGAGAGGCAGGTGGATCTCTGTGAGTTTGAGGCCACCCTGGTCTACAAAGAGAGTCCTGGACATCCAGGGCTACACAGAGAAACCCTGTCTTGAAAAAAACAAAACAAACAAACAAAAATAGTGAAAACAAAAGCCACTGAGGAGGAACCCCTGTCCAGGGAGAGAAACAGAAGAATCCTGGGCAGAGTGAAACTCCAGAGAAGATGGGAAGGACAAGCAGGGGAAGGGTGGATGGTGTGGGACCAGGCTTATGTGGGATGGGACAGGTTGGTCTTTTGTCCTAATCCAGGGTATGCCTGTATGCTCCCCATCCAGAACAAGACTCACAGGACCCGAAGGGGACAAAAGCCACAATCTTACCACACAAGCCACTCAAACAACTTGAAGATCCTGGTGCAGAAGCAAGCAATGCTTATGAAAAAGAGGCAGAGCAGCCAGCCAGCCTCGGGGCTAGGGGAAGGCAGAGCCTTACCAGAGGGAGGTCGGCAAAGGCTGGGGTGGGAGAGTGCCAGAAGACACTAACCCAGTGGTTCTTGACCTGTGGATCTTTATCCCTTTGGAAAGGGGTCGAATGACCCTTTCTCAGGGGTCAAATATCAGGTATCCTGCATGTCAGATATTTACATTACAATTCACAATAGTTGCAACATTACAGTTTTGAAGTGGCAAGAAAAATGTTATGGCTGGAGGTCACCACCACATGAGGAACTGGATTAGAGGGTCACAGCGTTAGGGAGACTGAGAAGCCCTGGTCTAACCTAAAACCAAGCAGTTTATAGTGACTCCTGTGAACTGTACAAGCGTTTGCAGTTTTGACTCAGCATCCATGTCTCTGTGAACCTATCTGAAGGAAGACTAGGCAACATGAACAGAGCCTTGGGAAAAGATGTTCACTGTAGTCTAATTTACCACAGTACCTCAGAGCATGCTAGGCTTAACAAGAGAACCAGTCTGGCACATCCCAGGTCCCATGTGAGGAGGCACGGTGACACAAGTCGACACACACTTAAAATCTCAGTGAGCCATGATCGGCCGGCTGTGGAATAGCAGTGGGACACAAGGGATTACACACAGTATGGCGCCATCAACATGAACTCTGTATGGACTTAGAGTGTGCTGAGGGTTCTGGGCTCTGGAAAAGGACAGCTAGAGGATTCAGGGTTCCTCCTGAGATGACTTAGGCCTCAGAGAGTGGCTTCTCACCTCCAGTACACGGCCTGTGATATACTTCTCACAGCCATCGCAGCGGATGCCAAACTTGGTGTGATAATCAGCCTCGCAGTAGGGCAGACCATCCCTGCAATGAGACAGGCAGTCAGGACCGCATGGAGTCACCCACTTGGCTCCCAGCATGCAACAAAACTCATAAGAGAACTTTCTGTCAACCAGGAGGCAGGGCAGCTTCCTACTACTCTGAGGGACAACTCCTGGACAGGTAGCATTCACTTGCCACCACCTTTGCCACTGCATGAGAAATATGAAGACCACCCACTTCCCAGACACATACACACAGAGGAACAGGGGCCAGGCCATGTGCCCACTGGATGAGAGAGGGAGAGGGGTGGCTCCAAAGACTGAGCATAGGAATAGAAGAGGCCTCTGGGAAGTGAGAGGTGCTAAGCCACAGAGCAGGCTCTCTTTCCAGGTCCTTCTGACCAGGGACCAGAGAGGGTGCAAAACAAGGGCCCCCAGCCTGATGACAAGGATGCAGGGGTGACTTGAAGGCCAGTAGCAAGTGTGGCAGAACAGACGGGTACAGGGTGCTTCTGGCTGCAGATAGAGGTTCCTGAGGTGAGTCCCGTCTTCTGCCTGTGTTTTCAAGTGTGGCTATATACCAGGAGCTCTGATGGCAGTAGGAGTCACAGCACAGAGGGAGATTGTTCTGGAAGCTGCACTCAAGAGAGTGGCTCACTCTGTCCCATGTTAAGTGGGCTAGCCATCAGCCCAGTATCATGGGGAGATGGTGCAGACAGGATATTCCTAACTTGCCTATCCTTTTTCCTTGGCACTGTGAACCTAACAAGGGTTAGGATTAGGGTTAGGATTAGGGTTAGTGTTAGGGCTAGGGAGAGAGGGCTCAGGGAAGGGAAGGCTCAGGGAGGCATGGCGGTTGCAGGTGGCCACACTGGAGTTGTGAAGGGGTTACTTGGAAGAGACAAACAAACAGTCTTGGACTCAAATACCATGTCCCAAGTGTGTCACTTAACCTCACCCCCTCCCAGAGTAAAACAGGAGAAATGAGAGTGAGGTTGTCATAAGACAAGGTGATTGTGAGGACTGGCTTAAGGAAAGTGCTCATCAGTGTGTAAGATTATTGGTTTGCTAGGCATGGTTGTCTCCAGCTGCAGGCCGCAGTGCAGCAGGAGCTGGATGTGGAGGTGCCTGGTGGATGGACACCTGCCACTCTAAAGCACGCTCCTTGCTGGAGCTGCAGCTATTGTGAGCTCTACCCAGATTTCCCACAGCTATGGCAAACATGTGCAGGCTGTTGAGGTTAGACTGGGTGGCACATTCCTTCCCTCAAGGCCTGGACCCTCACGGGGCCCCAGAATGAGTGCTCCAGAGCTGAGTGCCCCTCTGTTACTGTCCTCCACTGATCTCAACTCTCAGAAGTGGCTCACAGAGAGAGGGAGGATGCAGACCTGGAGACCCCACGAGCCCATGTATCTACAGCAAACCCAGGAAGTTCTTAGATACCATCTCCATGGCAACACCAGTGTGATCTCCCGCTCAGTTCTGGGGTGGCTCTGGAGGCTGCTAAGTAACATGCTGGTGTGGGTGAGCCACCAACGCCCTGTGTGGAGTGGCACCTGATGAGGGTGGGGGAGGAAATACTGCCATTTTCTTCAAAGAGTCCTGCACACCAGGCTCCATCTGCCTGAGTTACTCCTCACAGTATGGTTGTGATGGAGCTGGGGAACTCAGGCTTCACAGAGTCACCCATCCGAATGGAAGCTCACTTTGGTTTGGTGACATCACTTCAGACAATGTTCACAATCATTTTGTGATCATTGGGTCACATGGCATTGTAATCAGGAACACAGAGAGGTCCCTGGCACTCTCTATTCAGTCCCCTTGTGGCAGAGTGTACTGTCAACCTGGGTGGCAGAATGAGCATATTGGCGACTGAGACTTTGTGCATGTACTCCTGGACATTTCTGTGTATGTACATGTGTATGCATGTACATGCATGTGTGTTCATGTGTGCATGCATGGAGGTATACATGTGCACATGTGTGTGTATTCATGTGCATGCATGCATGTATGTGCATGCCTGTGTGCATGTGTACGTGTGTAAACATGTCTGTGCATGCATTTATGTACACAAACTCCACTCTGTGCATCTTAGTAGGGGACCTCTCTCACCTGATCAATCCCTATGTGGATTCCAATCTGAAGCATGGAGGAGGACCTTCCTGCACTAGGGGAGGACTCCTCTATTCCCACCCACCCTCAGCTCACTTCATGTGCACTGTGAGGACTTTCTGCCTCACCTCTCTGATCCAAGGGTTTAAATATATCCCAGCTCAAGGCATGATCCCACAGCCTCGGGTAAATGTTCTGTCCTCCTTAGACAGGCCCACCCACTTAACAGCAAGCTGAGGGAGGACTGAGCCGATGGCTGCGGGGTATCCCAGAGTCCATCTCTGTAGATCAGCGCATGTGCCTGTAGGTTCCCATGCTCCCATGGGGATAGCCAGCCCTTGTGAGTCCTTGCAGCTAGCCTCTACCAGCTGTTGTGTGCTCCACAGGGCATCCAGTGCCAGGAATGTCCAGGCACCAAGCAGGTGATAACATCCTGGAACAGAGAGGCAGGTGTCTTGTGAAGTCAGAGCTGCCAGCCCCACTCTGCTTCTAGCCACAAGTCAGAGCTGGAGATTGCAACCCACTTCAGCAGGACTGCTAGGAAGGACCATGAAGGCTGCGGGGACCACAGCATACCCTGGCCCTAGCTCTTTATCCAGTAACAAGACTAGTCAGCACACCCGGGACTGGACACCTCTGCCCAACCTGTAGCACTGGACAAGGCCTTCCTGAGCTGGCTCCATCAGCCACACTCACTTGCTGATGTACTCTGCACTGAGGAGTTTCCCACAAGTCTTGCACTTGAAGCAGCCCAGGTGCCAGTGCTTGTCCAAAGCCACCAGGGCCTGGCCATTCTTGATCTCTAAGCCGCAGCCCCCACAACCTGGAACAGAGAACAAACATGGATACCTTCACTGTGGGCCCAGCAACCCCACCAGGGGAACTCAGGATGACTTGGAGGGACTCTGCCCCTCAGAATCTTAGGCCCCACAGGGCAACCCTAGAGGAGAGGGACAGATACAGTGGCATGTTAAAAAAGACCCTGCCCCACAATTAAAGGGAGCCCTTACACAGTCCATGGTAAGACTTGATCCTGTGTGAGGGGCTTTGACACCATGCAGCCTGGGCTGGAGACTGGAAAAACCAAAGTGGAGAGGACACTCAGCCTTTAAAAGATTAGATCCATCATGGCAGAACCACAGTGTCACTCCAGGGTGTACTGGGGTCTACGCTGACCTGAGGCTCGGGGATGGCCTGCTTGATCAGGTGCACTGGCAGCTCCTGGTACCCACCCACATCCTCTGCTGGAGGCAGAATGTTGAACCTAACCATAGTGTGGCATCTCACCAGAGGGATATGACTTCCTGGAGAGGTCTGAGCCCCAGTCCCTCTTGCCACTCCCACTCCGGGCCCCACATTCCCACCTGCTAGGATTCCCCTCCTGGAGTGGTCTGAGTCCCAGCCTTCACCTCCACTCCTTGCTCCACATTTCACTTGCTTAGACCCCCTCCTGGGGATTCTCTTTGATCCACATATGCCAGATGCTCCTCTGGCTATCTGAGGCCACTGCATTTAGGGTTCGCTTCCCCTCTGTTCCCTGTGCTGACCCCTAGTCAGATGGGGCCTATCCCAGGCTCAGACAGCTTCTTCTGCACCTGCCCTGCTCATCTTTACTTTCTCTCTCTCTGAACCCAGCCCCTGCCATGAAGACCAGCACCCTTCATTGTGTGGTAGTACCCTGATCTGAGCCCCAATTAGGCTCCCTAAATACCTCTTCCCTCCCAGCTGTGCCCAACCCTGCTCTGTGCTCCTGGGGGCCCTGGGCCTCCGGTCCTGGCCCTGCACTGCTGAGACAGCTGGTCCCTCCACACTGGAAGCTGCTACAGTGGGGCCCTTGTCACTCACTGAAGGACGTGTGGGAGCTATCAGCAAAACAGAACCCTGGGACACTGAAGTCTTCTTGTCAAGGAAGAGGCATAGCCTTTGCACATCTGTACACACCTCCCACGGGCTTAAAGCTTTTTTGACCAGTGCTAACTGGAGCAACACAGACACCAAGTGAACAGTCGCCACACTATACTCACTGGGAATAAGGACAAGGAGGATGTCTGCACATGGTCAGTACAGACACAGTCTGGGGTTTTGTTTGTTGGCAGCAGGTAGAGCATGCTGGACTCAGACTCACTACGTTGTTGAGGATGACTTTGAACTCTTGATCTCCCTGCCTTTACCCTGCAAGTACTACTGACATTACAGGGACACTCAATGGCTCAGGCCTTTACGTAGTGCTGGGCTACATTCTGTGAGCACCATGCCAGTAGCTTCCAGGCAGGGATGATTTGCTCCCAGAGGAATTCTAACAAGATCCGGAGACCCTTTGGATGGCTCCAAATGGGAACAGACCTCTGTGTGTGTAATGCAGTACGTGGGGGAGATGTTAAGCCTCCTGCCAAGCCCCATACAGTTGCCATCAGAGGAACATAGCCCCAAACATCCATGGTGCTGGGACTGAGGAACTGAGTGATGGCTGGCCTGTGGGCCACACCACATCACACTGCTGAGAAGGCCAGAAGATCTCCTTGCAGAGATGTCAGCAAGGCAACTTCCAGGTGAGGCTGCTGAGGCTAACGGCCTCCCACCTGCTGCATAACCACCAGCAATTGCTTGCATATACCAAGGAAAGGGTGACAATCTTGCAGGCTAATAATAGCTCTGACCCGCTAGAGAGCAAATCCAAGCACAGGGCCTGGGTGTGAAGGCTGTATGTCATGAATGAATAAAGGCAGGTGCAAATGACTGTGACAGAGAGCCTGGCTCTGCTCTCACAACCACTGCTGTGGCCAGAGCTGGGGCTGCTGCAGGGGTCCGAGGCAAGACTGCCACTCTGTTGCCACCAGCCCACCTGGTACTCTAGAGCAGCAAGTGGAGGACTGTCTGGGTTCCTCAGCCTCAACCCCGCAGGGGGATTCTGTGGCTCTGGACCACTGTGAAGTTGCTCTCAACAACCTCCCCCATCCCTGTCCCTGAAAGGTACATAAGGAGTGTTGTCATGGGAACACAGTGCTCACTTTCAATGCCTCTGGTGCCCTGGCAGCCCTGAATGGCCCTGCCAGCCACAGAGCAGTTTGGTGACAGCTACCAGCTATGTGCTCTGCCAGTCACAGAACATCCTTAATGTCTGTGAGAGACCCACAGGGGTTCCCCGAGAAAGCTGTCCCCTGCCCTGCACACTGCATATGGCTCTGCCATCAAGGTGGACCTGGTCTTGTGCCAACACTACAAGAGAAGGACAGAGAGGAGACTGGGAAGGCTTCCTGGAGGAGGAGACCTGTCTGGGTGACAAGAGAAGGGACACGGATGGAAAATCTGAGGTGGCTGTGACAGGCACAGCCTGTTCAAAAGGCTCAGTGGCAGGAGCGGGGTCTGCAGGATGGTGATTTCTTACTGGGTCCCCAGTGTTCAGTGCTCTGTTACTGTGCTGGTCCCACAATCTCAGAGTCCATTCCAGATCCTGTAGAGGCCACCCCAGCCTGCAGCTCAGGACCCACCCTTACAGAGGCCTAGCCACACTTACTCCGGAGGCCCTGGGCCAGGTGAGCGCTGCTGCCCAGCAACGTGGGCGGGGAACACTTCTGGCACATACAGTCCTTCCCATTGAAGGTCACTCGGTCCCCGGGAGGAAAGGGCAGCCTGAAATGAGAGTGGACACACTGTTGGACACATCCAGCCCTTCTCTCCTGCTGTCACTTCAGGGCATGGCTCACTAACTCAGCACACAGTCCTCTTTCTGGGGGACCAAGAACCTTTGCAGACTAGGCTGGCCCAGGTCCCAGGCTTGCTGGCTGGTCCTGTAACCTTCTTGGCTCTTGGCTGTCCTATGTCCCCTGCAGCTCATAGATGCCTGCCCTTGTCACCTGCTAGTTCTGTGGTCTGAAAGATACCATGTCTTAATATGATGCATCTCCCCAGGTAAGGGGACTTTAGGGTCCCTGATGATCTCTAAGTTGCTCTTGGTCATACTCCAGCTAGAATAAATTACTCAGTCTCTCTGTGTTTCTCATGTATAAGAGAAGACTAATGGCATGTGTATCATTATGCCATCCATTCAGACATCCCTTGTGGAACATGCTAGCCTAGATGCCAGGGCTGTGACTGCCTAGCAGTCACCCCCCCCTACAAGCTTAAATGGAGATACATTCTAGAAAATGCACACTCCGTATAATCACCATCACTTTGCCATGGAACACATGGCCAGAGCAAAATGTCCCTGTGGCTCTCTCCCACCACCCCACTTCCCATATCCCAGACAACAGAGCCATCTATGAGTGTGTCATTCAGAACCACACTGCCAAGACCTGCCCATGTTTCTGTCCCTCATGTTACCAGTCTGTTCTTTTGGGGGGGCTGAGCCTTACTTCATTGCATCTGCTGAAGGGCACCTGGGTTGTTCCCATGTGGAGCTAACAGCACCTGTATCGCAGGACTTCTTCCCAAATTCCTGGTTACCCACTATGTGATTCTGTCTCCAGGGAAACTGTACCGCTTCACATCTCCTTGCTTCATGGCCTCACTAGACCTTGCATCACCCACCGTATGTTGTAGCTGTACCAGCAGGTACAGCTGGCATTTCACAATTGTCTTGGTTGATGTCCCCAGTAGCTAATGGTGTTCATCTAAGTGTGTTTCCTGTATCTTTTGATCATTTGTGCAGGCTCTTTGGTGAAGTGTCTGTTAAACCATTTTGCTCATGTTGGAGGTTTCTTATTGGATTGTAAAAGTTCTTTATGTATTTGGTCTGTATTGGTTATTTCCTTGTTGCTGTGACAAAATGTCCAACAAGAAGCAACTTATCTTGGCTCACATGTGTCGAGGAAGCTGTGGAGACAGGAGTGAAGGTTGATGTTCATGCTGTTCCCAGTCAGGAGGTGGGGGTGACTGGGAAATGGGGCCAGGCTATAAAGCCTAACCACACGCCCCTGTGACCCACTTCCTCCAGCAAGGCTCCACCTCCAAAAGGTTCCACAAGCTTCCAAAATGCCACCACCAGCTGGAGACAAATGTTAAAGCATATGAGGCTGTGAGGACATTTTTACCCAGGCCACAGCAGGGTCTATCCTCGGAGCCTTGGCTCCCTACTTGCTTTGAATTTTATGTTTGTCTGTTCTGATGCAGAACTTCACTCTATAGCCAAGGCTAGCCTCAAACTCGGGACCCTCCTGCCTCAAGCTCCTCAGTGCTGGGATTGCAGGTTGTTCGCCAGCATGCTACTTTGAGATCCTGTTGGTATCTTCTGACGTTATTTCCCTCCAATTTCCAAAACCATCATTCTGGTGCAGGGCCGCTGGGGCCAAATTCACTTAGCTCTTGTGTGTCCAATAAAGATTCTGTCTTCATCTTTTTTTATAGTGCCTGTTTATTGATGTTCACTGTTCTCATCCAATGAGGTTAATGTACCCACAGCTGTGACACTGTCACCGTGATCAATTTTGGAACATTTCAATTGCCATTTAAAATGGCATTTCAATCAACAAGGTCAACTCTGGATCGGTTTAATCATCCCTCAGCCTTGGGCTCTGAGTATGGCCTTATGTTTCAGAAGGATTTGGCTAAGTACAGCACTGTCTGGGGGACTTTTTTTCCCTTTCGGCACTTACAGACAGCTTCTTATTGTTTCCCAGCATGCATAGCTCCTGGTGGCAGTCTGAGCTCATCCACAATCCTCTGCAGACATGGTGGTTTGGGGTGATTTCTGGTGTGTGGTAGTGTATTTTTCCTGCTGCTTTTAGATTTCTTTTTTTTTTCTACAAATCTTTAGCAGCGTGGTTGTGAACACCTGGCGAGTTCTTGCTGGGATGTTGTACATAGGGTTGACTGTGCACATCTGGGTACTCTGTTTTTAGGGTCACTGAGATTTTGGGACTGTGGGCTTCCAGCTTTCAGCAAATCTAGACAATTTTCATCCATTATTTCAAAGGATTTTTTTTTTTTTGGTCTCCCCTGCCTACACAAGCAGGTAGACAGACAGACAGACCAATGGAGAGGCACACATTGGCTCTATATCCACTCCCCTGTGTACCAATGTGGAAACTTCTACTGGCATTTTTTGATTTCCAGTCATTTATTGCATGTACCTTATCACTTCAGAAGGTGCATGGTTGGCTTCTAGACGACCTTCTGGACATAGTCTTCCTTAAACAGTGACAGAGTGGACATGGCTGTTTATTTCCCCATGTTCATGTCTGTTGATGTCACCTCTGGTGGTCTCCATTAACCTTTTTTCAGGTTTAGTTTGGCGTCTTATCTGAAGGTCTGCACGTTTGAGTAAACACTGGATGTCATGGACTTTATGCAGTTGGGTGCAGGGTCCTCACACCTTCCTGTAAGGAGCTCAGGAGGCTGTCAGCTTCTAGGAACATCTCAAGGAGGCTCATCTCCCACCTGCAGTGTGGGTGCACCGTAGCCCCAGCTCCGACACTCTCTGGACCCCACCAATAAGGCCCACCCCTGCAGTGCCCAACAAGGACCTCAGTGCTTGGAACTCAGTGTCCCCTGGGAACTGCATACAGCACAGCAGCTTTGTTGGCCCTCACCCACTGATGACTCATGTCCACTGTCAGCTTGACTGGACTGAGAAACATCTGGCAGCCATTACAGTCCACCTCTGGGTGTTTCTGAGAGTGTTTCTAGAAAGGAAGCCCATCTTGAATGTGGGGAGCACCAGCACCACTGAGCATCCCTCTAGCATGGGCAGAATCTTCTGAAGCCATGGGGGGTGGGGTTCTTCTTTTTAAAGCATTTCACGCGGGTGTTTGTCACCACAGAGTGAAGTCCTCTTGATGGAGACATGGCTAGGTGTTCAGCCCAAGACTCCTAGAGCCCGTTCTCTCCCCTTGTCTCACTATCCTGCTAGTACCTCCCTTCTGTTCATCATCTCACCCTGGCCAGGAAACATGTCACTCTATTCTCCATTGTCCCTCCAGATCCAACCTCCAGCAGGAAGCAGGAGTCTGGACTGTGTTTTGTTGCCCCTGAACCTGGACCCCAGCTTCAGTGGGTGGCTTCTGGCAGCCAACTCGGTGTGGTGTCTAGTCTGGCTATGTGTGGTGGCAGAGCCCCACCCCAACCTCCAACCTGAACAGCGCTGTTGTCACTTGTAATTTGTAGGTTTCCCAAGGTGGGATCTCAGGCCAGCCATGGTTGGGCCCACCTTACAAGGATGCCACATGGAAGTTGCTAAGGTATTTCTGGAGACCTCTTATCCAGCCACACTAGAGAGCACACGGCAACTTTTCCATGGGAAAGGTCCCCCGCTGAGCTTCCTCTCCTCAATGTCTTCTGGTCAAAGGCTCTATTCCGGCCTTGGGTACATGCTGTGACCATAGACGGCTACTTGGAAAGGACGTGAGAAACACCAAACAAACAGGACACGATGATGCTGGGAAGTACGGAAGCTCGCTTTGCCCTTCACTCCGGCCTGTGTTTTCTGGCCAGGGGCCCCAGGAAGGATGCCACTGGTCAGAAGGCACAGGTGACCATAGGCCTTGCTGCCAGTGCGGCATCCAGACTCTTCACAGGGAGCTCAATTGCTCTATGGCAGGAACCAGGGACCAGAACCAGGCCTCCCGGTTCCAGCCCCCTCCCAGGCACCCGTGCGAGGTCATACCATGGTGCTGGGCAGGACATAGCTGTGGGTCAGAATGGGTCAGGGAGCAAAGGGACAGGACACAGGGAGAGAGGGAAGAGAAAGGAGCTTCCCAGGGAGGGCTCCACAGGTCCTGCCTTCCAAATCTGGGGGGAATCTAAGAAACAGATTACAGGGTCAAAGCCAATGCCAGTGGAGCCCTGGGCCCAGGACCCATGGATTGAAGGAATATGATGGGAAGAAGGAATGCATGGCTATAACAGGCTGAGACACCTCTAGGGTAGGACCAGGAGCTTGGGGGAGACTACAGGGATGCTGGGAACAGACTGCAGCAGATGAGGATCAGGCAAGAGGGCATGTCACATGTGAAGTTCTGAGAAGGGACAGTGGCTACGTGGCTTTGAGGACAGTAATATGTGAGCCTTCTATGGATAGGGGCATATCCATATCATCTGCAGGTTGGGACACAGGGAATAGAGCCTGGGCCTGTGGGAGTGCGTGGACAGGGACAGACTACCACTTGGATGGGCATGGCAGGAAGCAAGATAGAAAAGAATAGAGCAGAAAACAAACACGAGGGGAAGGGATGGCCACCTTAGAGGTCAGAGGTACCCAGGATGTACTGTGGGGCTGGGTGGAGGCAGCTGGGGCCTGCCAAGAGCCAAAAGATGCTCAAGAGCAGTAGGACAGGGCCCAGGGCAGGCCTGGCTAAGGGGCTTTGGTGGGGCTGATCTTGGGAGATTAGAAGGCTTGGAGGAGGTGCAGTGAGATGGTGTGCTTAGAATGGCCTTCGCTTTTGCTCACAGAAGCTCTGCCTTGAGCCTGCTCTGGGTGACCTCCAAACTGTTGTTACACCCCCCTTCGTTCCGTCCCCCCAACCCCCCAGGCCTGATGCGTGAAGATGGAGAGGAGGAGCCAGGGCTCAGGATAGATGTGTGAAGAGGACAGGCAGAGGCAGACAGGGCTGGCTGTGCTAGGCCACTCACCTGCAGACAGCGCATACGAAGCAGTCGGGATGGTAGGTCTTGCCAAGTGCTGACACCACCTCGCCTTCAATGAAGCGGTCACAGCTGAAGCAGCGAGTGCCATAGAGACGCTGGTAGTCACGCGTGCAGATGTGCTCACCCTGTCGCACGAAGAAGCCACCCTCGGCCAGGTCACAGCCACACGCTGGGGAGAAGAAGATTGAAGGCTGGGTCAGTGGAGTGACCAACTCATGCCTTGGGGCCAGGAGATCTGACCTTAGCCCACCTGATGCAAGCTTCTACAAATCCAAGTGGCTAAGGAGGACACTTGGGACAGGACTCCAGGGACAGACACAAGCTCTCTTGCTAGCTTAGAGTCAAATGTATTTTTCTTGTGTAGGCTTCCAGGAAGAGGCACTGAGAACCTGAGGACATGACCCACCTCCCACCCTTGCTAGGACATGATGAGGCTCTTTGGCCTCTGAGATCCTGTGAGCCTCTCCAGGCTGTTCCAGCACTGGAAGAACGGGTGAGAAGGGTGTGTGTGTGTGTGTGTGTGTGTGTGTGTGTGTGTGTGTGTGTGTGT
>CAJQZJ010031795.1:6082490-6106453 GCA_907164525.1 Lophiomys imhausi | reverse complement strand
TGTGTGTGTGTGTGTGTGTGTGTGTGTGTGTGTGTGTGTGTGTGTGTATGAGAAAGAGAGAGAGAGAGAGACAGAGACAAAGACGGAAAGACAGAGACAGAGAGACAGAGACAGAGACTGAGTAGCTTCACCCTCTATATTCTGCTCCGGGCTGAAGGTCTCAGTGAAGGACAAGTGAGCCAATACTTGGTCCCCCAGTCCACAGGGAATCTCCCCAGAGCTTCCTCCTTTCATCTGGGTTCCCACAGTCCTCAACTCCTGACCTCTGTAGCACGGCAAGGCCAGACCCAGCGCAGATAGAGAACACACAGGCTCACTGTGAGTCACTCACTAATCCCTCCCCTCACACACAGATCCAGGGGGCAGAGACTGCTGAGCCTAGTGGAGGAACAGAGAGTACCTGCGGGCTGTGGATTGAAGGATCCACCCTAGGACTACGGGTCACCAACAGCTGGCAAGCCCCAAGTCAACTTCTGAGGACATAACACAGTATGTACCTCCCTCATAACCCTCTAGCCCCAGAAGCACATGTGAGTGAGCCAGTCCATATCTCAGATGGAACAGCCTAGAAGTTTCCACAGCAGCAATGCTATTAGCAAAGCCGTAGCTGCTGGTATGAAATGGAGGGGCCCTCCACATCATGTGCACACGCAGAGGAATGCTGGTGTCAAAGCTAGACTATTGGATCTCTACAGCCCACTGTCTCAGCCTGTGGCTGCTGCCATCATCACTGCCACCAAAGGCCAGATGCCAGCCTGGAGCCATGCTGGATTCCTTCTCCACACCCAGTCTGGGAATGAAACCCCAGGTCTAATCTTGTCCCATCATAGATCAAACAAATGTCCCTTCTGCAAGAACAGACCATTGAGCTGGCAAATCTGCATGGGACTGTAAGGCAGCATCTTGGGGACAAGATAGTCACAAGCACTCAAGGTGTTGATTCTGGGCTGTGTCTGCTTGTCACAGCCATGACAAAACTGGTTAGTCCTTAAAGGGGGAATATGTGCACAGAGTGGAGACATAAAACTGAGCAAGCCACACTGTAGCATAGGGAGAGGGCCACAGACAGCCATGCCCCACACCCTGAGAGCCTCCACCAGCTCCTGGTCCCGCTGCCTAGGCTGCCTGCTGGTTTTTGGCTGCCTTAAGGATTCCAAGGTCACCTCAAGGCAGTGACATCCCAGACCTCTGCTCCTAAAAATAAAAACTCCAAGTTCACCAGTAACTCAAGTCCCTCATGGAGACAATGCGCCCCTATCACGTTACAGTTTGAGAAGGGATCAAGTTAGCAGAGGCCCACAGGGTTTGGGGAGGTGCTCATCTTTGGGTGGACACAGGGCTTGGCAGCAGCTGATAACAGGCAGGGTCAGGATCACTTCGTGGAATTCTTTCTTTCTTTCTAATTTGTATGTGTTCATGTGTGTATGGAGTCCAGAGGTCAGCACCAGGCCCCTTCCTCAGTCACTCTCCACATTTGCTTTTGAGACAGGGTCTCTGGGATGCAGCTGTGCTGGCTGCCCAGTGAGCTCCAGGGATCCTCCTGTCCCTGCCTATCCAGCTCTGGGTGAAGCAGACGCATACCCACACCTAGCTTTTTCTGTAGCTGTTGGAGTTCTGAGTCCAGGCTGTAGACAGTGACTGCTGCTCTCGTTAGGAAAGCCCTCCCAGAGCTAATGTGTCCTTTCCTCTGGGGATGGGTGGTTTGGAATTGTGTGAAATGCCAGAACAGGCTGGTCCTCCAACCCCCAACTCATCCCCACTTTCTGTAACCTGAGGCCTAGGTTTTCCTGGCCATGCTGGGAACAAGGTGCCCCCGTGTCATCATTTTTATTTCCAAACAGCCCCAGTCATTAACCTGGGATCACTATCGCAAAGGCTTCTGGGTGCTTTCATCATGTGTGGTAGTGGGGGCGGGGCTAGAAAGATGCGGGGTGGGGGGGGGTCGTTGTGAGAATGCATCAAGGTCAAGGTGACTAGCCTCGCCCAAATCCTGGTGGCTCTTGGGACATCACTGAAAACCAGCTGCCCATGCCCTAGGATGAGGCCTCTGAAGGCTGGTAACTGCCTCAGCGGTAGGTAGATCCCTCAGGGTCCCAGAATGAGGTAAGAGTTAACTCAGGCTAGCCCTGTCACTACTCTACAGGCCATATTTCTTCTGTGGAGGATGACCATCCAGAGCTGACAGCACCAGGGGTGTTTTGAAGTGGCCCTTTCTACAGAAAATTCTCTTTTCAAAGGAATTTATACACTGCAGCTGAGCCAGAGGACCAGGGCAGAGGGCGTAGAGCTCCACAGAGGCTCAGGCACCTCTATTCGTTCAGGGGCCATGGAAAGACCTGGAATCAAAACTCTAGAAGCTCCTAGCTCTACCTCCCTTCTCAGAAGTCAGCCACCTTGCCCTCCCACAGTTGACCGGCGAGGGTTGCCTCCCACCTAGGACAGCCTTGTTCTTGCCTGACAAATTTCTATCTTCAGGACATAGTCAAATGTGTCTCCTCTGTGGATTCCTTTCTGGAAGCCTCTGGAGCCTCCTGCGGACCTCCATATCCCAAGGATTTGGCTCCTATTCTTTCTATCCAAACAGTAAACTCAATGTTCCCTCCCTTCATTGAGGGTCCCTGTGGTGAAGGTGGTGCCAGTCTCCAGACAGTCCAAGAGAACACCACTGCCAAGCCAGGGGGCATGTGCACAGGGCTCCAAAACACCATCCCTTTAACACTGCTGACTTTGTGACTCTCGACGCCATGTCTAGTGGGTGGGTCCCACCCACTGCACCCTGTAGCCACCCCACCCACTGCACCCTGTAGATAGTTTTTCCCACATTTCTGGGGTGTTGCATGGAGATGTGCTTGGTCCCTAGCATGCACATGGAAAACAGGACAGAAGAGAAGGCTCTGAACCTGGTGACACCCACTGGAGAGGCTGTAGTCACAGTCTTAGCCCCTCCCAGGACCAGGCACATATCTGGTGTAGTGAGCCCTGCTGAACCCTGCTACTGATTTTGGACAGCAAGGAAAGGTCACGGACACTTTGTGCAGTACCCTAGTGGCTCCAGGATTGGCGTCTCTGATTCTGGGCCAGCCTCATGCATCTACCTCTAAGGACCCAGAGTCTCCCTACCCCTCCTGCCCACCCCCTACCCTCCACTGAGGATTCCTTTGTCACAACAGGTGGCATTCTGGAAATACACGGGCTCAGAACTCTACAGAAGCTTGGGTGTGACCAGAGAGCTTTCTAGATCCAGGGAGAGCGAGGACAGTGGCTGGGAAAACCCATTCGGGACACTCTGTGGCCAAGCACGGGGCCAAGTTCACACCCACCTTTGCACACGAAGCACCTGATATGGAAGTACTTGTTCTGCACACGCAGCACCTCGCCCTTGCACACATTCCCACAGGTATTGCATAGGATCGCGGTGCTGGCCGGCTTCTCAAGTGGGGCATGGGCAGCCTGGGGCTCCGACACTGTAGAGAGAAAGGAGCTAGGTTAAAGTGGGCGGTGCTCAGCAGGGGAGAGCAAGCAGAAGGCCTCCCAGCATGCCCCCACCCACAGCACTGGTCCCATAGGGCATGAGGGATGGTTCATCCTCTCTGTCCATCTGGGATCAAGTGACACTCAAGTTGTATGACAGGTGACAGTTCTGAGGGCCAAGACCATCTGCTAGACCCATTGTGGGTTCTGTTTGTTACTGATCTACTCAAGGAGCTCCCTTATCCCTGTCTTTGTGTACATTTCTTTGATGTCCCAACATATCTCTGTGCACTGCTGCAGTGGCAAAGACATTTGAAGAGCAACTAACCCTTGCTGCATCCACCTGGTACAACTTTGACACCTAGAATCTCAGACACCTAGAACCATTCTTCCAGACAGGTTAGTAGCCCCGGGGCCCTTCGCCTCTTCTTCAAAAACAGCTGCAACCCTTGGAGAACTGGTTTCACAATTCCTTTGGGTCCCAAAACATGGGAGTAAACATTGTCAGTGTCCCCTGAGAGCCAGCCACAGCCAGGTAGGCCGTTGAAGGAGGCATAGACACCACAAGTTCAAGAGTCACTGTTATGGTCCCAGGACCACGCATGACCATGCACTCCTCTCCATGGCCTGCTAAAGCATCCGCAGATGTCAGCTCACAGGATGCTGGGTCACGGTGTGGGAGCCTTGGGTCTATGCCTCAACTGCCCTGTAGCTGGGAAGCATCCAGAGACTCTCGTATTTTATGTTGAAGGAGAAATGAGTTGCCTGGAGGAACTAAAGAGCCACAAGCCCCAGGTTGCCACACAGGGATCATGTGGGTCTGTGGCCAGAGGGGAGGGTCTGCTAGGGCCTGGCCTAGAGAAGCCACACAGCTGATGATGCACAACTGTACTTTCCACCCCAGCAGTGTACCCTGATGTATGTTGGGACATTATGGCCATGTATGGGACTTGGGGTCTCTGAGCTCAGACAAGGGCTGAGGAGGCAAAGGAAAGGCTGTTGTCTGTCCAGCATGGCTCGATGTCATCAAAGGACATTTCATGGAGTCGGTGGAGATGTGATTAAGGAAGAGGTCAGAGGTCAGAGAGGCACAATATAGCCTGACAATGAAGGACCATGAGCCATGAGAACTGGCATCTCCAGAAGCCACCAAAGGTGAGGTGAGTGTTCCATCCACATCTACAGAAGGAACAGCCACAGCCTCAGCTCACAACTTGCTCAGTCCTTCCACGCTGTTCACCTTCCACACTGCAGACACAGGACACACGCACAGTGGTAGTGATGGAGGGGACAGAACGGAGCACACTGGCCATCTGCCCCACCTCCCTCATAGTGGGCAGTGCCCACTACTAGCAACAGCAGCCCACGAGAGTAGTCTCAGCCACTCACTGTCTGAACCATCATGCTGAGAACAAATGCACAGCCATGCCCAGGGGACCACAGACACAGGGTGGGGACCCACGGCCTACAGCCACATGCCAGGGAACCCAGGTCCATCTACCACACAACCAGAGGCCACCGTGCCTCAGGCAGCCATTCAGAAGGCAGATGTTAGCTCCAGTAACGGCCCAGTGGCTAAGCCACAGCTCTGCAGCATGATCCAACAAGGGCACGATGTGACTGCTCACGTACAGCTGCTCCCTGACCTTTGCCTCTGCCTCCCACCTAGGATCAGCCATAGAAGCCAAACTGCCCCTAGCCTGTCACTTCTGCCTCGAACTGGCGCTTCAGCTTACCCAGGCTGATAGCCTCCATGGGCTCACTTCATCCTCCCTCTTCCACAGGGTTTTCCACACCCTCTGTGACCTATGCCACTCTGATGACCACGGTGACAGTGGCGGCCCCTCAGCAGCAGATGATGCAGCCCAGAGCCCTGTGATCATGTGAAGGCATTCTCCATTCATCCCTACAGCCTCCCAGCACCTTGGCCTGGCCACGGTGGGACTTCTGCCACACTTACCCCCTGTCCCTTCCCTACTGAGCTGGATGAGAAACACCCATCAATACCTTTAGCTCAGTTGGATTTTGAGAGGCCATGCCTTTCAGCTATGGGTAGGGAGCACAGCTAGAGTCAATGCTCACGGCCGTGCATGGCTGGGCCACTGGAGGCTCTTGTAGATGACATCCTTGGGAGTCACCCTGGTTCTGTATTGGTCAGAGTGCAGGGTGGGGTGGCTCTCCAGAACTTTGATGTCCATCTAGTATGGAACACAAAGGACAATGGACAGTATCTTCTCATGGTCAGGCAAGGCAGGGATTATACAGCTGGAATCTGGCTCAAGGCCAGGATTAGCAAGAAATCATTTTCAGATTCTCGGGTCCCATAGACTGTGGGGTAAGCTGGCCTAGGATACAGTCTCAGCTCTACCTCTTGTGGGGATGTGACTTTGAGAGAGTTCCTGTCCATGCCACTCCACCACCCCAGCACCCCGCCTTCTAGCTGCCTTTCCATCTGTCCTGCTTATCCACCCACCTTCTGCCTTCGATCTGTCCTTCCATCTGTCTTTTCCATCCACCCACCCTCTGCTCACATCCTCTGGTCCTGGGGGAAACCAGGACCAAGGGCAAAGTGATTTGCTTAGCAACCAGCCCAGCAAACACTAAAGTGTTCCATAACAATGACCACCTGGGTTTTTTTTTCCCCAGGAATACGTGGGGGTTGGGTCTTTATAGCTCAATGTCAGAGTGCTCACCTAGCTTGCAAAGGCCCTGGGTTTCATCCCTAGCACCAGTTCCCAAGTTACTGGAAATGCATTTGGTTTGAGGGAAGAGCTATATTAAGAGTGTGGATTTGCTGGCCAGACCCCACCCAGCCCACTAGAACAGCCTGGAGCTGTGGGCATGGTGGTAGTGCTTCCCTCTGGTGGTCAGAGGAAGATCTGCACCGTGAATAGGTCTCCCAAGAAAAGGATGCGAGGAAAACCCTACTGTAGCTTTACTAGTAGGCTGCAGGTTTGACATGTGTGCCTTTTGCCCCTAGTGGGATTCATTCCTAGAACTTGAGGCAGTTGTGGAATAGCGAGGTCAGTTGTACCCACGGAGAGGCAATAGCAAGCCTGCCTCCCAGCCTGTTTACTTCCTTCTCGCCCACATCTCCTCTAAGTGCTTCCCAGAGGGGACCAGGTTTCTCACGGCAGCAGTGCTGCCATCTCCGGCTGCTTATAGATGACTTGAGGCTCTGAGACAGGGCAGAGTCAGACGGGCAGGATGGCATTGGGAAAGCAGAGTCCCCAACTGTCCAACGCCGCATGAGCATCTATGGGGGGACAGGGAGCTGAATGCTGGCAGACCAGAAGGGCTCAGGATGCAAGAGGTTGGGGTGGCTCATCCAGTGACCTTGCCTCCCTAAATATAGAAGTGCCCAGAGCAAAGCTGAACAAGCTATCCTTGAAGGTCAAAGACAGCCTGGCAGCCAGGGGCACACAACTGCTAAGAAAAAGCAATCTTTCCAACTAATAAATTACCCAAACAAAGCCGACAAAGGCCCAGGCGCCTCTGAGGCAGGCGTCTCCTGTCCTCCTTGCTTAGCTTGGGTTGGGCTGGGCACAGATGCCCCTCCCTGGCTCCAGCTCAGACTCCGTGAAGGGAGTCACCGAGGGTCACAACAGTGTAACCCGGTGCCTTCTTTTCAACATTCGGTTTAGCTTCAGAACCACTGGATGCAGAGGTGTCTGTTCAGCCCTCTTGAATCTCCCTGTGAAGCCAGCCTTGTACTTACCTCACAAAAGAGGAATTTGAGGCCAAGAGCAGCTGAAAGGGCCAAGGCCAGCCATGCCAAGGCTTGGAAGCACCAATCAGGAGTGGGGCGGGGGAGCCTGTACAGTGCAACCCTGAGGTCCATACCAGGGCCTATGATTCAAAGGATAGACCCAGAATTTTTTATTTTTTTAAAATGTCTTTAGTGACTCTGAATCATCCCCATAGTTGCTTATCCCAGTGACTTTGACTGGGTACACGCCAGGGAACTAACTATACTGTCCCATCAGAGAGCCACTCCCTGGGTTGCATTTGGGAGACTAAACATCACATAAGACCTGGAACCCACATCCTGCCCCACTGGAGTCTGCTTTGGGAGGAAGGGGCTTCACAGGGCTCAAGGCCCTCCTGGGAAGCTGTTCTAGAGTCTGGGATTGGCAGGGCCATGGAGTAGGACCCACAGGCTGCTTGGTCCAAAGTGCAGCATCCACTGCATCTTCCAGAAAGACAGCTGATTGGGCATCAGTACTCCCAGCGTCATCAGATGCCAGCTTCATTTCTGGGCATCTATGCTCACTTTTCAGTGCCTGTCAATCAATCTCCAGTGTCTCCTGCCATCCCCTGCTCCAATTCACAGGGTCACAGCCGATGGCTACTTCTGAGCTTTCTTGTCATTCCTGGACACAGGCTCCTCGAAGCCTGAGCTGAGGGCCTCTCTCTCTTTCACTTCCTTGAGAACAAATCCCAATGCCTCTGCCTCTGGGAAGTCTTCCCGGATTTCTTCCAGGATGACAGGTCTTCACACCTGACTTCATGTGGCAGGCACCTGTGCAGGAGGTATGCATGCAGGAGGGTTACTGCTGTCTGTCAACTGCCCCAGACAGGGAAGGCCTTGGAAGGGAGTCGAGTAAGATTCAGCACAGCTTCTGAGACTCTGGCTCAAAGCCTGCCATGATGGGCTTAGGCGGTTGAGATGAGACAGAAGAAGCCTCCTGCACACCTCCATCAGGGGAGTGGAGAAGCTCTTGGGCATGGAAGATGACTTAGCATTAAACAAAACTGGATGCCTATCCCTTAAGAGCTACAGAGGGACCTTAAGCACATGTCACCAAGGGAAAGCTGCCAATCTGGAAATTCAGAAGTCTATGATTTCCACTACAGCTTTCTGGAAAAGGCAAACCTGGTGACAGTTGGTGAGTAGGTTCTGGGTGAGGTGGCACGTGCCTTTAATGGGAGCCCTAAAGGGCAGGCAGACTGATCTCTGTGAGTTCAAGGCCAACCTGGTCAAGATAGCCAGTTTAGGGTTGAGAGAGAGGAATGAACTGGGGAACCCTAACAGCAGTCTGATGACACGAGAATGGTAGAGGCATGTCATTGTGTCTGCCCAAACCCACGGAGCCCGCGACGCTAGCATGGACCCTGATACAGTTGTGCACTTGTTAATGATATATGTCAACACTGTCCCAGCAGTCCTAATGCACATATTACAGCATTGCAAGATGTGACCATAGGGGAAAGCCATGCTGGGAACTCTGCCCTTTCTGTCAATCAAAATGAACTGCTCCACCCAAGACCTAAACACAACTGCGCAGGGTTGTTGCTCCATAATTTCTAGATGGGCTCTAATAGATGGTTATCAGCCTGTTACTGTGGTAATAACAGGAAGCATCAACTCAAGTGCTAGGGATCAGTCATACCGGGCTGTGACTACTAATACTTAAGCCCTGCGACAATGACGCTCAGCACCAGGAGCCTTGACAGAGTAAAGAAAATGGGTTGTGGGGGCTCAACCTTAACTCCCTCGGTGGGGACAACACCCACAGGAATTCACTGCAATGAACACCTCTTGTCCCCCTCAACTGGACTGCTGGGCACCTGGATGATATTGCAGAAGTGACCAGGCTCTCAAGGCTTTTGTTTGTACATCTGCAAGTTGGGGCTAGTCTGAGGAGTTCTGACAGGCCCACTGAGGTAGAGAAAGGCCCTGTGGTGTCTGACCAGGGTGGCAGCTGGGAACTGAGCTCCCTCCTGGATTCAGGGACCAGAGTTGCCATAGGTTGGGTCAGGGATGGGGCTACAGAAAAGGGGACACCATGTCCCCAAGGACTGTAATGCCTGCAGCAGAGCCCACAGATATGCCTTCAAAGGCTAGAGTGAATATTCTAGGTTCTCAGAGCCCTGCAATCCCTCATCATCAAACCTGGAAATGGCACCACGTGTCACATGTGTGTGTTATCGTCATCCTCTTCCATGTGATCCCAAGCAGGGCAGGTGTCTAAAAGCTCTGCCTCACCACTCCCATTGCCCAGAGTCACCCAGGCCATCCTTCGAAATGATAGAAGTCACTCTGCAAAGAACCGACTTCCCTGTGTGAGCCAGCGCTGTGGCCCCCAAAGGACGCTAACAGTATGCCCCTGCCTTCCTTCCTTAATTCCCCTAGCCTATCCTGTGCAATGAACTGCACTGGGTATTGGAAAACCACGGTGAGCAAGATAAAAGGTCCTGGCCCTGGACATGCTCCAGTGTGCACCCCACCTCATCAGAAATAGCCAGTCACCTCATACAGAAGAGGAGATGGAGGCTGGAGGTGGCCACACTGAGGAGAAGGGCTCCTCAGTGTGGGGCTGATGCTGGTATGGAAATCACTGGCAGACACAGATATGCCAGCTGGACGCCACATACTCCTGTGGCAGGAGGGGTCACCTCAGGCTAATGAGCTGTGAGCCAGTCAAACTCCTGTCTCACTACCTGGATGGCCGAGCATTTGCCATGCTGAAATTCCTGGACCTTTTTATCTATTTATTCCCTCTCATGGCCTGATTTTCATACCTAGTTCCATCCTTGTCTAAGCACCAGTGGTCCCTGGACCCCTGAATGGGAGCAGTGGCTTGGCCAGAGGCCCATGTTGATTGTGTTTTCTATTTTCCAGTGTAGACAAAAGGGTAGGGGAGGTGGGGTGAGCCCAGGCTAGGCTTCTTACTGGCCATTACACCCTAGCAGCCAAGGTAGCTTTCGGGAACCTACTGCCTGCTGTGGGTTGTACAAATGGCTGGTTTGGAGTTCCTAAATTTTTTGTTCTAAAGATATGAGTAGCTTTTATGTAGCCAAGCATTTGGTTGGTCCTGTGGCTCTGGTTCACCACAGAGAGTGGTAGGATATCTAAGTGTATCTCTCCCTTTCAAATGGCTCTTGACAACGAGCTGGGAGGAGGCTCCGGGCTGAAGGCAGACACAGCAGCACGGTGAACCTGCAGCAGGCAGGAGGGCCACTAAAAGTGACAAGAGATGCAGGCTCTTTGGCTGGGCAGTAGCTTCTGGGACAGAAGCGAGCACGCTTTCCATGCTGGTCTGGGTCACTGCATGGCCCTGTGAATAGTTGTCCTCCACTGGCCTGTGTCCCATTTCTGGCACCATACCCATGCCCTTCCAGGAACATGTGATGTCAACCAGTGAGGGCCCCAGGGTTTCAGGGACTCTGAAGGAGCCCTGAACACACGCAAGCCCACGACAACCTGCAGAAGACAACTTAATCTGAGTTACAGAACATGGGCAGCAGCTGGCATTGTGTATGGCTGCTCGGGGATGGAGTTGGAAGAGTGCAGGTTCTCCAGTGATTGGAGCAAATCCCCCAGGTTGTAGGGGATGGAAGAAGCCCTGAGTGTGTGAAGTCCTAAGTGAATATGTGTTGTTAACATAGGCACAGCCGTGTCAGGTACCAAAGCCTCAGCCACTCGGGAAAATGGCAAAGTCTTCCCTCCTGGTCCACATGAAAACGTTGATAATGTGTGCAGAAAATGTCCGCCATGGTTTTTTCTCCCCAGATGTGCACAGCCTGAAGACTGCTCCCCTACAGAGACTGCTCCAATGAGATTAGCTGAAGACTCGTCTCCTTAAATTCACCTGTATACCTCAAACCCTGTCTGCTGATATTCATCTGTATATAATAGCCTCCTTGTTCATTTGTACGTAATAACCCAGCCTCCTGGTTCAGCTGTATGGAATAGCCCCACCTCTCTGTTCAATGCTATACAATAAACACACTGAGTTTCTGGGGTGCTGAGGGTTCTCTATGAGAAAGCCCATCCACCCAAACTCAGAATTTCTGTCTTCGTATGTGTGTTTGTCTTTTCTTCATTCCTTCATGGTCCCTAGACAAGCCTCTGCAAAGATTCTGCACCAGGGGTATCTACGGCTGAATGTGTCCCCGAGATACATGAATAAGCAAACACAAGACCTAGATTCTGCTTCATTGAAAAGGGCTTTTGGGGGCTGGAGAGATGGCTCAGCGGTTAAGAGCACTGACTGCTCTTCCAGAGGACCCAGGTTCAAATCCCAGCACCCACATGGCGGCTCACAACTGTCTGTAACTCCTGTTCCAAACAATCTAATGAAATGCATGTAGTCAAAACACCAATGTACATAAAATAAATAAATTATTAAAAAAAAAAAAAAAGAAAAGGGCTTTTGCGCTGGGCATGGTGGCGCACGCCTTTAATCCCAGCACTTGGGAGGCAGAGGCAGGCGGATCCCTGTGAGTTTGAGTTTGAGGCCAGACTGGTCTACAAAGTGAGTCCAGGATAGCCAGGGCTATTACACAGAGAAACCATGTCTCAAAAAAAAAGAAAGAAAGAAAAGGGCTTTTGCTACCCAAAAGGTTTAGGGTGCTGGAATTCACAGCACTGTAGCTTCCTTGCTCTAAAAAAAAAAAAAAAAAAAAAAAAAATTCAGAGCAATCAGAAAAGTTCCAATATCAGTTTTCCAGCCAATCACAGTTGGGCTCCATAACAACAGTGCCCAGAGTCCACACAGCATCTCTATGGTCCCCCCATTCCCGGCAGCCCCATCCACTGTCCACAGAAGCCACACTCAGGCCAGCCTCCTGCAGCAGATCCTCCCACAGAACCTTCCCACGCCACGGGGTCACACACAAATGGCTCCATCTACCCACCAACTCCTCCCACTCCGTCTCACTCATTGCAAATGCCCTTCCCACCCGCCCACACTCAGATCTCAGACCCTAGCCTCCAGGACTACGAGACAGCACACCAATGTTCCTAAGTCACCCTGTCCGAACCACCTTGTGGCAGAGCCACAGGAATACTGCACAGCCAGCACAGCCAAAAGCACCCCTGTGACCCATCCATTGTCACACATCATGGAATGTCCATATGGTGGTGGCTACACAAAGGGTGACCCATAGTGGGGGTTGATGAGGAGGAAACAATGGGATGGTCTCTTCAGAGTCAAGATCTGGGAAGAAAACAACTGAGAACCAGCCCTAGATGCTTTCTTTATCTGGCCATGGCTTCCAGTGAACACCAGCTGTGGCTGCCTGAAAGCTCAACACTCCTGCAGCCTCAAGCAGCTGGTCAGCATTGTCAGCCACTCATAACCCTGCAGGAGTGCCAGAAGAATCAGCCTTTCCGGACCCAGGGCCCTTGCTCTTACAGTAGCATCCAGAAGGTCAGGGCTATGTGGGCATCTGCCCTCACGGAGATCATCAAAGTCCAAGCCATGAAGAATCTGTGGTGACTTCTGGCCCGTGTGTGTCCTCATGTCACACCACCTTGTGCTTCAACAGCAGCAGATGCCCACAGATGCTCCTCAAATCTAATAGGAAAACAGGAAGTGCATCTGGGGCCAATCAATCATCTCCTAACAGCCAGGCCCAGTTCTGGCTCATTCCACCACGGGCTAGCCCAGGGCTGCAGAGGGTACAGTCAGACATCTGATTAAACCAGCTCTCAGTTTCCCCAGATGGGCTCATCCTAGAGTGGGACCTGCCAACGGGGCTCTGTAGATGGATGACTAATAGACGCCAGTGGGAGCAGTAGACCAATGTAGTCCAAATGGCTCCGGAAGCTTTGGGTCCAACACAAAGTGATGGGGGCATGAGGGGCCCCAGTTCAGGATGCACCTGATTCAGTAGCACTAAAATCAGCTCAGGACTGGGGAGGAAACTCAGTTGGTTCAGTGCTCACCTAGTATACCTGAAGCCCGGGGCTCGAACCCCCAGCATAAATTGGGTGTAGTGGCTCGCACCTGTGACCCTAGCATTCAGGAGAATCGGGAGTTCTAGGTCATCTTCCGATACAGAGCAAGTTCAAGGCCAGTCTAGGCTGCACAGGGACTGATGTATAAACAAATATACTGAATTAAAGCAAAGAGATCATCACAGATGCAGGCTGCTTTGGGTCATGGGATGACACCCGAGTTCCAAATGTGACTGCTGGGTGCAAGCACACACATCTTGACTTGCCACCAACTAGTGTTAAGAGGGATTGTTACCAGTAGGCCATCCAAGGGATATAAAGCTCAGAGGAGCTCTGTAACCTAGCAAGGATGTACAACACGAATGATACAGGCAGGACAGGGGTGGGCCTTGGGGTCTCTCTGAAGTTGCTGGTTCTCTATCCCTCAGACTCCCTCCCCTTGACCTCTTGGTTCTTCTCGTGTCCTCCTCCAAGGGTCCAAGGAAGGCTAGTATTGGGAAGGCATTTCCTGAACAACTAATTAAAGCTGAGATTGGGACTTCTGGCTGGGAATCTAGAAAGCTGACCCATAACCCGGCTGAGGTTCTGACAGGCCATGCCCAAGAATCAGGCTTCCGGGCAGCTTGCTCATGCCAGCCTGGTCCAGTCACAGAGCATGAGGATGACAAAGGGTGGACAGGGTGCGCCAACACCCTATACAGCCTGCCAGCCTGCTAGGACCAGTCCTGGCCAGGCCTGTTTCCGGAGACAAAGAGACAAAAATATCTTGTAATTACATGAGGAGTTTACTGTTGTTAGAGACCCAAAGAGCAGCTGGAGCTGAGGTACATGACATCCCCTTATGCTGTTGATGGCCATTCTAGTTCTAGGTGCCATAGTATGGTGAGAATACACAGTGGTGTCCTCTCCCGACATGGAGGCCATGCCTGCTCTGGGAGGCCCTGTCTTCACAGTCAACATTCTGGGTGCCTGCAGAGCCCTGAGGGAGGACTTTATTCAGCTCAAACTGCTTCAGGACATGGGCTCATCTCAACTGGATCCCAAGCTCCGCTTTCACCTCCAACCCTGGGGACCCCAACCCCTTATTTTCAACATCCTGGTGGAGGTGAGATGCTATCTCATCTTGATTGGCCTGTCCCTGGTTGGCGATGCTAAATACCTTTGGTGTCTTCCTTGGGGACACAGGCTTCTCTGCCGGGCTTTGAGCTGGCCACCATCTTGACAGTTTTGAGAGCCATACACCTACTCTAGCCCCAAGCTTCCCATCACACCCTTGACCAGCAGGTCCCCTGTCATCCTCCAAACTGTATCGTCACTTCCTCACAGTGGCCTTTGCAGCACAAATGGTTTCAGCTCTGATGAAAACTTGATTCCTGTGGGGTTTTTTTTTTTTTTCCTTTTCTGAGTTTTCTTCTGTAGTTTATGTCCTTGGAGTCATTTCTAAGAAACTGTTGCCCAATCCAGGATAATGAATATTTATCCAGTTTTTTTATCTTAGCCTTTTACATCTCAGCTCTTTCTATAAATTCCCATAAATAGAACAGCACCCACCCCGCCGCTGTCTACCTCAGCAGACGCCAGTTCGGCACAGCCTTCTGCCAGCTTCTTCCTCCTGGCAAGCAGCGGTGGGGTTTGCAGTTGTGGGATGTGGTGCTGTGTTCTTGCTGTGGCTGTCTGCTCTTTGCCATGGATGAGCTGAATGCATGGGCTCCCCACAGAGGAGACAGCCATTTAGGAAACGGACATGGTCGCATGTCCCCAGCTCCAGCATCCACGGTATCTCACAGTACCAGGAAAGTGCGGGGCTATGGATCCAGCCATCAGCCCTGTGCTCCAGCCAACCCTGTGGCCAACAGTGACTCCCTCCTTCCTTGAGTCATCTGGTGGTAGGGTGGCCTCTGCATCAACTCCTGCCTCTAGGTTCCTGTCCTGTTTGAGTTCCTGTCCTGACTTCCTTCAGTGATGGACACTGATGTGGAAGCGTAAGCCAGATAAATCCTTTCCTCCCAAAGTTTCTTTGGTCATGGTGTTTCATCACAGCAATAGAAATGCTAAAACCAATATCAAGTGTGTGCTGTTTGCACCAACATCCAGGGAACAATGGTGCGGGCTATGGTCATGCTGCTAGAACGATCCCAGAGGTCAGGCAGGGATGCCGGAGAGGGACGCCTGGATCCTATTCCCTAGAGATCTGCTAGGCCCCGTACCTTGTGTCTAGCAGCTTTTATTTATTTTTGTTACTGTACTTAAGAGCTCTGCCTCCCTTCCACCCCTTGTTCCTCCAACCCCCCAACACTATGCAGGGTAGAGAAGGTTAGGGGGAGAAGGGACGCAGGTCTCTTTGAGCTACTTCCTGCTGATTAGGGTCGTTGGGTTCTTTGGGGGTAATACCAGTCTCAGTAGACGTCCAACAAACCAGGAGACGGCAGCAGAAAGAACAAGGCAGCAGTTTGGGGGAGCACCAGCAGGTGGGAGAACAGAAACCTCTTTCTTCTTTTTAGCCCTTTCTCTTCTTTGTAGAGCCCCTATTTTTCTTTGTGTTGCCCCTTTTCTCCTACTTCTTTGTAGAGACCCCTTCTCCTTGGGGCTCTGGCATTTTATTCCTCTCTCAAGGTCTCAAAGTTAAACTTGCTCAGCTGGCTAAGCCACGCCCCTGGCTAGCTCTCAAGGCAGTTAATACTTTACACCTGTGTCTTAAGCAGCCTCACACCTGGGATTAAACAAAAAAAATCACATAATTGGTTATTTTAATAAACTCATACCACAGTACCTGGTTCTCCCAGGAGGGTGGAGAATTGTGAATGAAGGCAGGAGCCTGGCCAGAGCTGGCTACCCTGAAGCCTGTACAACTCCAGGCCATGTCAGTCCTCTGATCAGGGTCAAGCTCCTTTCCCATCATCCCCTCTCTCTAGGCCCCCAGCCCTGTCTCTTCCTACCATGCTCATCCTGCAGGCCATCACACAGTCCCCTAGACTAAATGCTTTTATCTCAGGGGCATAGCATGCTCTGTTCTCCATGCCCATATCAAAAGAAGGGACATTCCTATTATAGTCCTTAGTGACTGGCTTCCTGGGTGTAACTGTCAATGCAGTGGGGCTTGTATACTACAGAACAGTCACTGGGGCCCTGACACCTCCTCCCATAGCAACCCCTTCACCAGCTGTGACCATCACAAATGCTTCCAGACATTGCTTAAATGTCCCCTGGGGAACAGCAAGACCCCTTTGGCAACCACTGTATCAAATAAAAGAAAGAATGAGGGAGGACAGAAGTGGGGGAAGGAGGGAGCAGGCACAAAGACCCCACGGCCCAGAAACTCCACCCCAAACATAGATCAGAGGTGCTAGAGTCCACTCTCTGATGGCCTGGCCTTCCTTTCTGTGAGCCTCAGTCTCTTCATCTATAATGTGGGGTCACCCACCTCACCCTACACACTGTGAAAGTCCCCAAAGCCTGTACATGATTGGCTTTCACCATAATCACAAGACACCAAGCTGGACAAGGCTACCTTCACTCAGGCTCCACCCTCCAAGTCATCCGTGGGTCTCAGGATTTTTCCTTCTAACTAGAAGCTGAGTTCCCCTTCCTGGCTGGCTGGTCTGAACACAGTGCTATTCCGAGGTTTACCTGTCCCTCCTCCAGGCTTCCCCATGGAGTGGCCTCCTCCGGAAGGGCCAGTAGCTCTCCTTTCAAGGCTGCAGAGGCTTCAGCTGGCAGCTAGGATAGTGGAGAGTCTCTGTGGCCTCTGTGGCTGACACATCTCCCAGTGACACACTAGAGGGTCATGTGGCAGCTACCACCCCCAAGGCCAACACGGGGAGGGGGGGGAGGCAGGGCCAAGCCCTTCCTGGAATACTGAAATAGCATCCTGCCACACTGCCGCTCCAGAGATGCACCTGTTTTCCAGCATCCGGAAAGGGGACTCTGACGAGGCACTGGCAGGGTGGGGCAACTGCTAGCTCCAAGGTTTGTGTCAGGGAGAGTGAGCTTACAACCCCTCAGGGTTCCCTGAAGTGAGGTCACAGGCTGTACCAGTGTTCCCAGCTGCCCTAACAGCACCATCAAAAGGTGCATGTGGACGATACAGCCTTGCTTTCCAGAGCTGTTGTACTATGAGGGCACCAGGCATACACACGGCGCACATACATAATACATTCAGGCAAAATGCTCACACACATAAAGTAAACAAATCTTAAAAAAAAAAAAAAGATGTTGAAGCTGGAGAGATGGCTCAGTGTTTAAGACCCCTGGCCGCTCTTCCAGAGGTCCTGAGTTCAATTCCCAACAACCCCATGGTGGTGTATAACCATCTATAATGGGATCTGATTCCCTCTTCTGTCATGTAGGCATGCATGCAAATGCAGCACTCATATATATAAATAAATAAACCTTAAAAAATAATTTGTTGTCAATGGATGCCTGTGACCTCGGGCTGGCCTGCTGTGGGTATATTAGTGTCCTGAGTCACCTGGAACAAATCACTACAGACTAGGTACTTTGTACCACAGTCCCAGGGGCCAGAGGCCAAGCGAGGGGTTACTGGGAAGTTCAGGCGTGGGTGGGGCCAGGCTTCTCCTTGCCTCTCTTGCTGCTGTGACCACTGACTCCTGTCTCTGCGGCTGGGATGCTTCTTTGTTCCCTGTGAGGCTGTCTGTACTCTCTCCTCCTGCACTCTTCCCTTTCTTGTAAAAATGTCTGTGACATTCAAAGATGTTTTCTTAACTTAAGATTTTTTGATATCGAGACATGTCAGCTCCTGACAGCACCCCCTATTCTACTCCAAGTAGAAGATGAGCATCGAAGAATCTCCAGTGGGAGATGATTGAATTGGTGGTAAGCCTTCCTCTTGGCAAGAAAAACCCCTTGCTTCAACTGTAGACAGACTTCTGTCCAAAAAGGACAAAACTTGGAAGCAGATAAGTCGACAGCCTAGCTCTGCCAAGACAGGGTAGGCAAGTCCTTCATAACCCCTGCTCTACAATCAATGTCTGTCAGAGAAACGGGGACTGAAGATCGATGCTGTAATGTATGGAGAGAAAATGGGAACTGTCCAGGCAGCCACTGGTATGTCATTTCTTAGTTTTGGAAGCGGCAGGCCCTGCACTTCCTATATAATCAGATATATCCCTCTCAGGTCTCTGAGGTGGTTGAAGAATAGATAGCTAGAGTCTCATAGTTAAATTTTGAGTTGTTTAGGAATCAAGAGGGTGTTCTGGATCTAAGAAGATATTTTTAAAATTATGAGGCAAGTTAGTATGAAAGCTGAGTTAGATATAGAACTTTATTTTTTTAAATATTTATTCATTTATCAATTATGTATACAGTGTTCTGTCTCCATGTATGCCTGCAGGCCAGAAGAGGGCACCAGGTCTCAATGTAGATGGTTGTGAGTCACCATGTGGTTGCTGGGAATTGAACTCAGGACCTCTGGAAGAACAGCCAGTGCTCTTAGCCTCTGAGCCATCTCTCCAGCCCGATATAGAACTTTAAACTCATGGAGATGGTTAGATAGTAGAATGTTAAAGTCAGGTGCCAAATACATATGGACTGGACATTGGGAATGTATGCTAAGCCATATAACTCTTATAATTGTGGCCTATTTATTTCTGTTGTTTTGTATTGTATTTATAGTTATAATAAAAAGAACCATTTTTTGGACTGAAAGGGAGAGCTGTTGGGGGGAAAAAAGAAATACCTTAAATTAAAAAAAAAAAAGAAGGGAAGAGGATGGGGGATTGAGGGGGAGGAGGGTGGATGGGACTGGAGGTGGGGAGGAGGGAGAGGATTGTGATTGAGATGTAACTTGAAGAAATAAACAATAAATTATTTTAAAAAAATGTCTGTGACAGCATGGCGCGGGGGTGGGGGGGGGGGGGGGGGGGGGTACTCAGTCTCATGATCCTGGGCAGTCTCCTGTCTTAGCATTCTTAATATAATTCTACCTGCAATACTCCTGTTTTCCAACTGAGGTGAGAATTGCAGGTGGCGGGGCTGGATTTTTTTGTTGTTGTTTATTTTTTTTTAGGTTTTTTTCCTTTGTGTTGCTCAGCCTCCCATACTTAGCAACCATTGGGCTAAATGTGACATTAAGTATGTGCAAGGCCTCCTCAAAGCCTAGATCGTCCTTACTGTGAGGGATGTGAGCTGCCACTTCCTATTCAGTTCAACTTCTTATGTAAAGCTTGCCGCTGCGACCCACTAAACTGATTTCAAGGCCTGAGAACGGGTTGCCACCTGCAGTGCAGAATATTCTATCCCAACCCCCATAAGCTCTCCTGGCAAGGAGGGAACAGGCCTCCGAAAAGGAAGATTTAAAGGGAAGAGATGAGCGGTTTACACACACCCAAAGTAGAAGCTCCACTCACCCCACCTGGACACCTCACCTATTCTTGACATTGCCTCAGGACAGCTCCCAAAGCTGCCGCCTGCCCCACAGCAACACATAGGGACCAGCTCAGACCCACAGGAGCCTGGAAGTTTCTGGGAGAGCCATTTGCTGGGTACCAAGGTCCGGATCATCCAATCCATGTCTTTCTCTCTTGACCTCTCCTGCTGGTTCGGGGGTGCCCCACCCTGGGCAGCCCTTATCACCATTTTTACACAGTTCACCACAACCTGACACCCCAGTGTCAGGATTACCACGGATCACAACAGAATCGGTGGTTGAGATTATAGCTGAGTACCCATGATCCAGTACGCCCAGGACCTCAAGTGTTTCTGATTTCTAACTTTTGAAAGCCCTGAGACTTCCGGAAGTATGTCTAAGCTCAGGGTACGTCATATGCATGAGGGATCTCAGGGTATTTGCACAATGAGATTTCAGGGACCTTGGCCTAAACCTCAGACTCATTCACCTCACGCCAGTCTTCTGCAGTCTGAAGGTAATCTGGCATCATATTTTAAATAAAACAAAGATTCATGCTGTGGAATTTTCCATTTGTGGCACTGTGCTGGAGCATGAAAGTTCAGGGTTTGGAGCATTTTGGATTTTATATTTTCAACCAAGGGATTCTCCAACGAGGGTAACATCTTCACTTTTGAACAAGTGAACTCAGGTACCAGAAACACGATGTGGCAGATATTTTCAAAGTGACTTTAAAGTAAGCAAGACATCAATGCCTCTTCAAGGACATACAAACTCAGGACTGGAGGGGCCAGAGACCTTGCCTAGCTGCTGGTAAGAAATGTCAGTCCTGTTCCCTCCTGAGTATTGGGCCCTGAGCTCAGCTGCATGCTGGAAGCCTCCCTGGGAGACCCACACACTCTGTATCAGCCAGGAAATGGCTCACTGCTCTCTTCTCAGTTGCCACAGTAAATCTGGTCCTCACCCAGCGTCTCAATACTGCCACTTAGTTCTCTTACCCTGCACCCTGTGACCTTGGCCCAGAGACCTTTCCTTGGGGCCTGTCTGTCCACCTATCAACCATTGGGTGGGGGGTGCCCCACCTAGGCTGCAGGAGGCTGACGAGAAGATGTGCTGGGGCATGGCTGGCCCTCAGGGCAGGCCTTCTCTGCCAGTTCCTGTCAATATTCAGGCCAACTGGCACAAAGTCCCATGAATAATGGCCATTGATTCCCCCACAGTTACAGAGCACAGAGGCCCCAAGTCGATGAATGCCAGGACAGCATCCTTTCTGGGACGCAGGGAGGGCCTTTCCTCACCTCCTTCCTGCCTTGTTGGTCACACGCCATCAGGCTGTCATTGGCCTGTGGCTGTACCACTCCCATGGACATCCTTTGGCCATCTTATGGCCTCCTGGCTCTGTCTACCATCTGCCTTTCCTCTAAGGACAAAAGTCAGACTAGATGGGACTGGGACTGCCCTACTCCAGCTTCTTGAACTCATTTTGACTAGATGCCTGCAACGGGCTGAGGCTGAAATTGGGCATGTCTCTGGAGCATGTCCCTCCCTCCCAACACCTTTCTTCCCACATTCATTGAGGTGACCTTCAGGCTTGGATCAACCAGAGCCAGACATCGGTACCCACCTCACTCTCTCCTCACACCTTACAGGGCATCCCATTCCCTCTGCCGCCAATAACCTCAATCCCTGCCCTCCTGGCCTGGCGCTCCCTGCACAAAGGGCCATCTTTGGGGGTTCATGGGCCCTGCCGGATTCAGAGGAAACCCTTCAGCTCTGCATTTTGAAACAACCATAAGCCTTCCCTCAGATCTACCCCCTTGCCTGGTCTCATGTCCCTTTGCTGTGCACACCCTGGCATCCGGTGAACCTGTGTTCACCCATACATCACCCCATGCTGCCATGGGACAGTGTGCCACACAACTCCCCTGAAAGAGTAGTGCCCAGGGCCCCCAAGGAACCCAAGGGTCTTGGCCTCAGTGGAATACAACCCTGATGCTGGACAGCAGAGCTTCTTAGGCAGGTGTTTTTCTCTATGCAGAACACAAACTACTGCTCACAGCACCCTTGGGAGGGCCTGCGGAGCCAGGCATGTGCCATAGGCAAGGCATGCATGGTCTCATCCTACATGCCACTCACAGGTTAACAGGGTGGTGGCAGATGATAGACAGGTAAGCAACCTTTCAGGCTGACTCTGGTCAGTATAGTATGAAGAGGGTAGGGGGTGAAAGCCCAGCTGCTTGAAGGCACAGGGGTACATGGGCAAAGGACCTCTCTAGGAGTGACGACAGTCACCAACCTTCAAATGATAATAAGAAGCTGAAGAAGGCAAGGGCAGGTCCCCACAGAGGGGATGGGAGGGCCCTGAGGCCAGGAGACAGCAGAGGTAGAAAGAGCCAGGGCAAGCCTTGATACAGGAATGGGGGGCTGTCTCAGGTCCATAGGTGGTCAAGGTAATCAAATGAATTACAGATCTGAAGGGTTAGGGTCCACACTCTGGCTTCAGAGGCCCTCTCACTACCACACCCACACCCTTTTCTGAGTCCAGCAACAGCCTGCTCCAGGCAGGAAGCCACCCCCCTGTTTCCCAGCCCCATGAGCCAGACTAAAACCAGAAGTGACTCCTCTCCCTGTGTGACAAAATGCAGTCCACTTGGCAGCTGCCATGACAACACAGTCCACACTCCAGCTACCTCCTGAATCAACAAGGACATGACAAGCCACTGGACAAAAGACAAACAAGGAGCACATGGGAAGTCCACAGATGTATATAAGGGGCACTCGGAATCCCAGGGCTCGGACATCGGCATGCCCCCTCCTAGGAGACTGGTGTCCTGCCTGGTCAGGGCATAGATGAAGGAGGCCACTGACTGATGAACATGAAGTACAATTAGGCAAGCTCCAAATGGGATGAGGCACCACCAGAGCTTTGGCATCCAGCTCAGAGGACAGTGCCCAGCAGGCCATTCCACTTCCTGACCCCTGGGTGTGGAAAAGAGACGCTTTTGCCCCTTTCTGTGTGAGGATTCCCTGGACTACTCTTGGGGAGGGCAGTTTGGCAGAAGGCACTCATGTGTGGCTGTCCCGCCTACAGGAATGTCCTCACCCCTCTGTCCCCAGGTGCATGCTGAGCCAAGGGGGGGGGGGGTATTTTCACAGGTTGCAGGATGCACACAGGTGTGTTTACCTGAGGCCTGTGGTGCTCAGCCAATGCACGCCTACAGACTCAGACCAACCTAATGCAAGACATGCCTCAAGCAAACAGGTCTGGACTGTTCAAGCACATCAGTGACATGCAACCAAAGCAAAAAGACAGAAGGTGGAGAACGTTCTAGAATAAAGGACAGAGGAAGGAGAAATATGATAGCTAGCCATGGTGTGGCTGTATCTAGGATCTCCAGGGAAAAGAAGAAAAGACATCTGAGAACATCCGTGAGTGACCTGCCTGTGACGGAAGCTCGCTTCCCACTTAACAGTGGTGAAAGCTTCATGAGGTGGGGCCCACGGGAAATGAATGGATCACGGGGACTCAGCCCTGGAAAGGAACAATACGCTGTCTGAGGACCGTGAGATGGATGGTGGTCAGGAGAGCAGGCTGCTATGACACCAGGCCATCCCATGTGGCCAGATGTTAATGCATTTGACCAACTCCTACCTTCCTTCCTTACTGCTTCACCACCGTTCTGTGGCACAGCTGGAGCCCTCACTAGGTGCCAGCAAAATGCCCCATGACCTTTCCTACCACTGGGACCTGGAGCCAAATAAGCTGCCTTTCTGTTCAGAACAGGCAAGAGCAAGCAGTAACAAGGCGTCAGCAGTCAGTGTGCCCGATCAGATAGGTCACAGGGTGTTCGCCATAACTTTTTTTTTTTTTTTTTTTTTTTGGTTTTTCGAGACAGGGTTTCTCTGTGTAGCCCTGGCTGTCTTGGACTCACTTTGTAGACCAGGCTGGCCTCGAACTCGCAAAGATCCGCCTGCCTCTGCCTCCCAAGTGCTGGGATTAAAGGCGTGCGCCACCACTGCCCGGCAACCATAACTTATTTTTACAATTTCTCTGCATGCCTAAAATCTTTTTCCAAAAAGACATATTTTGCTAAAGCTAAGCAGAAAGTCGAATGAGCAGAAGCTAATTCTGCCAGCGGTAAGATGGGGCCCGACATGCTTGCTTGCCCTCTGCAGAACCACAGGTGGCTCCAGATCTCAGAACCGGCTTCGCAGCTGCGCAAACCACCCCTTGCCTTAGTTTTCCCCATCTGCCATAGAATTGGAAATTATGTTTTGAGATCTAACTTCCTCTCTTGTCCTACCACCTCTGGTGCCCTCAGTAAATGCCAGTCAATCATCTTCCCCCAACAGAGAGAAAGAGACACACAGACACATACACACACACACATACACACACACACACACACACACACACACACACACACACACACACACACA
>CAJQZJ010031795.1:6030680-6082480 GCA_907164525.1 Lophiomys imhausi | reverse complement strand
ACACACACACACACACACACACACACACACACACACACACACACACATCTGTGTTCCCCACCTGTGAGTTCTGGAAGTGGGACTGAGTAGTATATGTCACTGGCTCAGCCAGGGGTAGAGTGGGGAACAGAAACAATCAGTGCTGGGCGAATTAGCATGTGCTTGGAGTTTGGATGAAGCACATTGCTGGCTGATGAACAGGAAATGTGATGAGGATGAGGCAGGCTCCAAAGAGAAGTAGGCATCCCCAGAGCCCCAGGGCCCACCCCAGAGGCTGGTGCCTTGGCAGATTGCTCCACCGCCTGGCTTTAGATTTATCAACTGCACCCTGGGATGCAGGCAGATGTGGAGGGACAGACACACTTCATCCACAGCAGAACACATCCAGTCTTAAAAGGAAGGGTGTTCTCATGTGTCACCACCCAGGCAACCCCTGAGGACATTAGGCTAAGTCACCAAAGGACAAGGATGGTGTGGTTCCACGTAAATGAGGGCCTACACTGAGAGAAAGAATGATAGGGGGCTGCAGAGATGGCTCAGAGTTTAAGAGCACTTGGCTGCTCTTCCAGAGGTCCCGAGTTCAATTCCCAGCAACCACATGGTGGCTCATAACCATCTAGAATGTGATCTGGTGCCCTCTTCTGGCCTGCAGGCATACATACTTCAATATAGAGCATTATATACATAATAAACAAATAAATTTAAAAAAAAAGAATGATAAGGGCCTAGCCATGGTGGGAAAGAGTGGACTAGTCTCAAGAGTACCACTTCCAGGTTTTTGTCTTACCTTTTTTTTTTTTAAACTGGGTCTCACTATGCACCCCTGGAGCTAACTATGTAGACTAGATTAGCCTGTCACTCACAGATATCCACCTGAGTTCTGGGATTAAAGGCATGTACCACCAGGCATGGCGACTTCCACTGTATCAGATGGAAAGTTCTGGAGGTGGGTAATGATGGTTGTATTGCCAGTACACTCAGTGCCCCTGAGCTATGCTCCTACAATGGTTCAGAGGGTGATGCTGTGCTGCATCTATAATTTCATGATTAAAAACCAAACAAACACAAAACTGCCGACACCCACCCTCTGTACCTGGGCTACTACTGAAGCTCACATGAGGTAGATGGGGCCCTGGCAGGGCTAACTATAAAGATGCACCATGCTGCCCTGAGGCAGGTCTGTAGATCAGCAACCCATCATCCCCCAGAGTACCTGGGATTCCGGACAATATGGTGGCTGTAGATTCTGACAACAATGTCTACTCTCCAAGAAATGGAAGGTACTAGGGACAGAACATGCAGAAAGGTGGCACAAGGCACTTGTTCCTAAACCTCTGAGCTACACCACATGACCCCAACCAGCATGGCCATGGGGCCAACTTGACTCTCAAGAGCCAGCAGCTTGTCTCCCAGCTCAGGCCTCAGTCACCCCAGGCTTTAGAGTGCACAGATATCTCCTGGAGTCCGGCAAACTGAGGCTGGCCATTGCAGACTCTAGTCTGAACATCTGGGGATTGGTTCTCAAGGTGACTATTAGGTGGACAGCTTTGAAGGATGATGAGGTTGGAGCACAGCCCTCAGGATAAGATCAATGTCCTTATTAAAAAAGCCTAGAGAGCTTAGCTAGAGGGCTCCAGCCAGGAACCCAGCATGGGCCCGCACCAGACAGAGCCTGCCTAGGCCTTCGCACTCTGGTCTCCTGGTGGAGAGAATCCATGTTGAGTCTCCAGACCCTCCTGCAGCCTGGCACTGCCATCCCCAGACGTCTGCACACTTGGCCCAGTGCTGTGCAGCTATTAAGTTTCCAGAAGGTATTGTGGCCCCACCATGCCTCAGAAGCTGGAGGACCAACACATCCAGAGCTGGTGGAGGCATCCCCTTTCCAGGAGTGCCTGGTTAAAGTGGGTAGACAGAGAAGGCATGAGACAGATCCTGGACAGACAAACAGTATTGTGTCAGCCAAGACAGAACAGCAAGGGACAGCCAAGAGCTGAGCCCTCCCTATGCCATTCCAGCACCTTCCCAGAAGAGCACGGCAGGGAGTCACCAGATGGGGAATCATGAGGGGGTGGGTGACAGGGACAGGGAGGGAAGGCTACCCAAGACAGGGAACAGTCTGTGCAAAGGCATGGCTGTGAGAAGCAAGAGAGGCCCGGGCAGAAATCCCAACTCAGCATGGCAGGGGCAGGGAATGTGAGAGAGTGACAGGCGAGGTCAGGGAGGGGCAGCTGGAAGGCAGCCCTCAAGCTACTGTGAGGCTGCCTTCCCCAGAAACAATCACACCAAGTCCCCAACAGCGCCCAAACGACAGAAAACAACATGGCCGTCCCCAAAACCTAAGCACCACAGGATACAGCAATTCTACTTCTGACACATACACAAAATCAGGGCCATCAAATAGGTACCCCATGCCAGGCTCACTGTAACAAAGTGACCACATCCAGCAGTAGCTACCCAGTGTCGACCATCATGAACGAATACAATGTTTATCCAAGCCATGAACTCAGACTTCCAGGGAAAGGACAGCCAGGAGCAATGGCACACTCTGTAATCTCAGCACTTGGGTGATTGAGGCAGGAGGATTGCATCCTTCAGACTAGTTTGGGCTATATAGCAATACTCCATCTCAAGAAAAAAAATTTTTTTAAAAAGGAAGGAAGGGCATTTTGCCATGTGTTGCAACATGGATGAAGCGTGAGAACATTGAACTGGTGAGATATGCTAATTGCTGAGAGACAAACACAGAAGGAATCAATTCATATGAGGTCTCAAGGGTGCACACCAAGTACAGGAGACAGGACAGAGAATGTCGGGAGAGGCAGGGAGGGAGGTGGGGTCAGTTAGGACAGAGTTTCGGATGAAAGAGTTCTGGAAATGGATGACTACTAATGTCACTCAATTGGACACTCAAAGAGTTTAAATAGTAAATTTTATGTTGTAAATATCTTACAACTTAAAAAAAAAAAAAAGGAGCCAAGCAATGGTGGCACACGCCTTTAATCTCAGCACTTGGGAGGCAGAGACAGGCAGATCTCTGTGAGTTCGAGGGCAGCCTGGTCTACAAAGCAAGTTCCTGGACAGCCAGTACTGTCTCAAGAAACCAAATGAAAAAAAAAGTCTACCACGACACACTAAAACAGAAGCTGCTCCCCACCTGGAGACAGGGTGAGAGTACTGATGACAGGCGGAGGCAGGGCACAGGCGTGGGGTCACACTCAGCAGGAGACAGACCTACTGAGGAAGGATGACCTTTGATGCTGGTGGAGGCTCAGGAAATGGGGCTTCGAGGAGAGCAGGGGCAGTACCCCAGTCAGGGGAGGTCCAGGGACCACAGAGAAACGCTGGAGGAAGCAGACTGTGTCAACAGTCCTTTCCTGGGTGGCAAGGAGCTACATGCTCTTTCCAAAATAAATCTCCCTCTTGAGTGCCTTGTCCCATCTCCCTGGTCCTATGCTGGTACTAAAGATGAAATAAACAAAAATAAAAACAAACAAAGCCTTGAAAACAGGCAGGCCAGGGCACAGCCATAGCAGAAGCCAGCCTTCTCGGTGACATCACTCAGACCAGCAGAGAGACAACCAGACTTCTCATCCTCCAGGGTCAAGGGCAGGGGAATGACAGCCAAGAGTAGCTTCAGGAGCTGAAAAAGTGCAGAGGAGGTCTGGACAAGCAGACAATACCTTTAGAAACTCCACAATGGACAGCAGAGCCAGTGGCCCTGAGGGCTCCTCTCTGAGCTCACTTAGCATGACCCCAAGCTCAGACAATGTCACCTCCCCTTAGCCTCCTCCTGCCTGGCCTCGCCCTGTCCACACAAGTAGCTCAAGTCCTGACAGGTCAGATGTCACAAAACATCAGAAGGTAATGGGAAAGACCCAGGACTTGGGCCTCTGATCACAGCTTGACCTCATTCTGGTCATGCAGCCTTGGCTCTCTCTTCCCTCAATCCCCAGAGCCCTGTGTGTTTCTGAGGTCAGTCTCTGAGTGTTCTGAGCTGTGCGCAGCCCTGTGCAAACAGAAGCTGTAATCATGGATCATAAACCCACAGGCTCAGGCCCCAGACTCGACCTGCTTTAATTGGTGGCTTCTTCCTGCCCTGCAAACGGCAGCATCCCTGCAGAGCTCTCCCTGCAATTCATTTCTGCCCACCAGGGTTCATGGGCACCTGGGGAAATGGCTCTTGCCAGACACATACACAAGTGCGTTGATGTGGGTCAGGTAGCTGATTTCTAAACGATCCAGTCTCCCAAGTAGGAGAAGGATGTTCAGTACCAGGCCCAGGCTCTTGGCCTGCAAAATGGAGAAGCAGAGGTAACCAGCCAATCCCCTCAGCCTTGAGTTGCAACAGCCCCCAGGACAAGGTGGCCCCTCAGGATGCAGGCTCTGTCTCTGACCTGACTCCCTTTATCAGAACTGAGAGCAACGGTTGGTGGCATCAGTCTCCATGCAATTCAGGCCACTCCTTGTATCTCTGGCTTTCATGGTCTGTGTGGCTCTGGACACCGTTTTCACCTCTCCCTAGCCAGGAACTCCCCCAGGACAAGGACTCTGCATTGTGTCACCACTGCAACATGCCCTAGCTAGGGAGTGCCTTCCCTCCCCAATGGCCAGGAAGAGAACTGGTGATGAGTTTACAATGGCCTCCCACCTCCAGGGTGGAGGGCATGTGTCCCAGTCCCCAGACTTCAATGATCCTAAGCCTGAAGGACCAAGTCTTGAGGCCACAGCTTCTAACCCAAGCTTAGGCAGCTTGGCACAGTTCCCGGATTCCTGCAGAGGCTGCAGTATTTGTGGCTGAGTTTGGTTTCTGGCAAAACCGGGACATGGCTGTGGTCACAATGTGGGCAGGAAAGGAATCCAGGGTTTCCTAACCAGAAGTCTTCCCCATGAGAAATCATGTAGTTCTGGGCTCATGGTCCCTTGCCCCAGCATGCTCCTCGATTGGTGTCCCTTGAAGGAGCTGTGTGGAGCCCCCTAACCCACAGCAGAGAGTCAGCCTGAGTGGCCCTCAACAAGACTCAGTGTGGGGTAGGGAGAGAGGGCTGGGAGGAGACATAGCTTGTAGCCTTGGTACCTGTTCCCCTCCCATCTGTAATGGCAAATGTCCAGGTCCTCCTTAGTCACACCAGCTCCTGGTACTTTCCTCCCCTCCCTCTGTGACAGAACATCTTGAACAGGATGTCATCACAGCAGTCCTTGTGGCCCGATCAACAGAACCCTGTGCAAAGGAGGGGTGGGGCTTGTGGAAAATGCAGATCCTGGACTGGCCAGCTGTATCAGCACAACATACAGTGCCCGGAAATCTGCATTACTGGTGCTGGGGCACTTGGTTTCTCCTTGTCTTCCTCATCTCCACCTATGTTCCAACGTTGGTAGCCTCCCTGGCCACAGCCTCACAGGACCCCCAGGGCTGAGAGGTCTCACAGTGTCACATACAAGTGTGGTACCCAGGAACACAAAAGACAAGGAGCACAAGAGGCAGATGGCATATCCTCCTGCAAGGAGTCTCTCTCTCTCTCTCTCTCTCTCTCTCTCTCTCGTCTGTCCAGCTCCTATTTGATTGTATACCACCTCCTCCAGGCAACATTCCAGGATTTTATTGAGGTCAGGTTCTACCCAGAGCCCCCTAGAGCAGTTCTTTCTCACCATGTGCAGTCAACATCTTGACTGTCTTCCTCAATGGTTGGGACTTCTAGGGAAGGAATGGCAACCCCTGGCCAGGGGTTGACACAGAAATGACTCCACCAGCATGTCTCAAGCCACTGTATCTCACTGACTGTGTTAGGGACCAGTGGGCTGAAGGACAATAGGGTAGGGGGTAGGTATGGGGCACAGAGGCTGCCTCTGAAGAAGGCTGAGATATGGGAAATATGTCCCCTGGGCATCTATCACATCAGCAAGTGTCATGTCCTTCTTAGGTACACGGATGAAAGACTCAGCTCATGGGGAGCTGCCATGCTCAGGTGGCGTCCCAAATCAGAGAAATAAGTGCCCTGCTAGCTTCAGCTGTCCTGGTCCCAGATCTGAGCAGAGCCCTGTTGAGACCCACTGAGCCTCAGGGTGTGACGGGGCTCTGAGTCAGAAAGAGGAGGTGCCCTAGCTTAGAGCAGCCCACCAGTGAGAAAGAAGCCCCAGAGACCCTGATGTGGGACAAAATTCACCCCAAGATTCCAACATATGGCCAGGCGCACGTTTCAAGGTGCTAGACATGAAGCCACGCAGATCGCATTTCAAAAAGAAGGGAGGGTTTACCTTTCCATGGTGAAGGTACCTTTGTGTACCAGTGCCATGACATACCAGTACCACCATGACTGAAGAACAGGAGCTCCTGTTTGCTGAGCGCTGACTCCGTCTGTGGGAAGGGGTGGCTAGAGAGGAGAAGGGATCTGGACAGAAGGATAGGCCAACTCCGAGTGTCACTGGAAAGTTTCTTCCATGACTCAGTGTGCCCACCTGTAAAATGGGTGAACCCTCAGGGGATGAGACCATTGCCCTACTACTGATGGCTCCTATGCCATCCGCTCGCAAGGCGGTTTGCTCCATCCATGAGAGAGACATTCTATTAGTTACTTCAAATCTGGTACCCAGCCTGTATTTCCCATTTTACTCCATCTGAGACACCAGCCCATAGGATGGTGCTGCCCATGTTCAGGGTGGGCCTTGCCTCCTCAGTAAATCCAATCTACAAACTCCCTCCCAGATGTGCCCACAGATGCATCTGTTGGGCCTTTCTAGATCCTATCCACTTGATGGTCAGTATTAGCCATTACAGACGGTTTCTATCAGACACAGGGTCACCACCTTCACTGGCCTCATACTAGAAAACCATTATGGGAGAGACATGTTCCTGGCCTGCAAGTCTAAACTCCACTGCTCAACCCTACTCACCACATCACCTTAGGCAGGCCACACTTCATGTCCAATTGGAGCACAATGCTTGCAAGTGGGAGCAATGACATCGCATCACTGTAAGGGATCTGTAAGGTCTGGAGGTCATACCCACACATGTCCCTGGAGTACCCAGGGCCCTCAGATGCTATAAAACACAGGCATTGATTGCTGTGAGATAAAACAATAGCTCCCTGAGGATCTGCCCGGCCAGCAGCCAGGGTTTCTGAGGTTGCCACACCCTGGGTATATTTAGCTCTCTGCTGGGGGCCTGCCAGGTGTAAGCATTCCATCTGACCAAGGATGCAGAATCTCAGAACAACTCATTTCTCATCAGCAACACAAAATTTGCTTCTGCACAGAAGTCCCTCTTTCATTTATAACTGCAAATGAAATCATCACCAGAGATCACATCACACAAGCATTTAGGTCCCTGGGCTGGCAACATGCCAGGTGTCACTCAGAGCCTGAGCTCTGCAGCGAAGAGAGAATGCCAGCCAGAGGTAGGGAGGCCAGCAGCTGCTCTCTAGGGGTGCATCCTTGAGGGCAGTCTGAGCAAAGCTGTCTGTCACTCACAGAACCTTGAAATGAATCAGCTCTGAGAACCAGAGAAGCAGCAAGTGAGGGGTAAAGGAAGGGTTGTCATAATGCCTTTACTCCTTGATGCATTTCCCTCTAATGTGATCGTTTTAAACACCTTTCTAAGACACCACTGTGTACAAACATATATCTTGAATTCTGTGTTCATCACTGGTCCTGACGTGCATTCTATTAATCCCTCATTACCATTTTAATGAGTAATTAAATACTACTCATTTATTCCATTATTACTCATCCTTGATCAGAAGTTCTCAGAGCAGTCCAGAGATTCCTGGTAGTCCCCTACAACCTCTTGGGGATTAGCAAGGTCAAGACCATTTTACTACTAAGACTAGAATGTTCTGGTCATTGGCTGATGCTATGATTTGGATACTGTAGTGGTTTGAATGAAAATGACCCCATAGGCTCATAGGGACTGGCACTATTGGGAGGTGTGGCCTTGTTGGAGCTAGTGTGTCACTGGGGGTGCACTTTGAGGTTTCAGAAGCTCAAGCCAGGCCTAGTGGCTCACTGTCTCTTGCTGCTGCCTGCAGATCCAGATGCAGAACTCTCAGCTACTTCTCCAGCACCATGTCTACATGGATGCCACCATGCTCCTTGCCATGACAATAATGAACTGGAGCTCTGAAAGTGTAAGCCAGCCCCAATTAAACGCTTTCCTTTATAAGAGTTGCTGTGGTCATAGTTTCTCTTCACAGCAATAAAACCCTAAAACAGATACTGAGTGTTATCAAAAGGAACATGTGTTGAAGGCTTGATCCCCAGGGTGGTCCTATGGGGAGGAAGAACCCTTACAAGAAGAGGTCTAGAAGGAGGTCCTAGGGTCACTAGGGTCACTAATCTTCTATCTTCATCCCCTGTTGATGTGATTAACGGTTTATTTTTGCTCACAGCTCAAGGCACACTCCATTGCAACGGGAGGTCAAGGCAGCGGGAGCTAGACCACAATTAGGAAACAGCGAGACAGTGAACGTTACTGCTTAGTCCACTTTCTCTATTTTATACAGTCCAAGGCCTCCCTAAGGTGGGTCTTCCCACATCTATCGGAACAGATGATCCCCCACAGGCTCATGTACCAGGTGGTTTTAGACAATCAACAGGAACCGCCCCAGCCTCTGGGGCAGTGAGGTCCCAACCTTCACTGCTGTGAGGTGAGTAGTTTCACTGCCACACATGCCCTGTTGTCACCATCAACAATCCATCAGGGGACTAAAGGCAATGGTCCTGCCCAACAAGGGACTGGTACCTCTAAAACTCCAGATCCAAATGGGCACCTTCTATTCATAAGTTAAATGTCCCCTGGCATTTTGTGATAGCAACAGAAAACTAACAGAAGATTGTACTGAGAAGCTGAGTCGTTGACTGCAACTGTGCTAAGACGTGAGGAAGGGCCTATGGGCTGAGGAAGAGCTTTGGAAGCATCTGGAGGCACAGGTTAGAGGAGACCTGGGAAACTATTGGAGGATCTCAGGGGCCCAATCCAAGGGGGGGAGCTCAGAAGACCAGAATGCTACCAGAAGAGTGCACAGTGGAGTCTCTGCTGAGGAGGATTCAGATGGAATGGGGAGTCTACCTGAGCTAGGTGAGAGATTTCTTTTGCCATACCTCAGCAAAGAATATGGCTGTATTTTTCAATGCCCTGAAAGCATGTGGGAGGAAGATCATGAGGAGGACTGGCTAGTTCATCTCGCATAAACATTGTCATGGCAAGCCAGCAGTCAGGCTTGGACATGGGTACCACTAGCTGTAGCATGGTAACTGATGACAGCGTTTAGCTAGATTTACAACAAGACTGAGGAGTGAAGAGGAGCAAAGCAGAAAGATTGGGGAACTTCAGCTTAGGGCAGAAGGAGCCTATGTGACGTTTTAGCTGGAGGATATGACTGCTAGCTCTGAGGCATGGGATGCTTGGGGCCCCTGAGGGACGGCAAGGGCACGCAGAGATACCACAGACACAGAGACCAGAGCCAAACAAGGCAAATCTGTCTCAGAGAGCTTTCAGGACAGACTTCTCTCTCGAAAGAGCTCCAGGGTGCCCTGTGCACCAGCTCACCTGAAGTTGGGCCAACAAGGCACCCAGAAGCCATAGCAGCAGCTGTGGTCCAAGTCAGCCCCAACACAGCCCCTCCTGCCCACAAATCTTAGACTACTCATGGGATGCTGGCTTCGCAGGGATGCAGAATGTTTGGTTATAGGTCATGATGGCTTTCACTGGCATGACAAAGGCAGGCCCAAGGAGACCAGGCCAATGCTACAAGACTGGAATTCCTGCAAACAGCCCTTAACAGAGTGCTGCATAGAACCACAAGTCTGAAGTTATAGCCTGTGGTGTCCATTCCAGGATCTTAAGGATGAAAGGATGCTGAGGGAAGCTTCAGATAGCATACAAACCCATCAGAGAGGGTCATGGGTGCTACAGCCAGCAAGACTGAGGTGGCAGGGTTGCCAAAGCCCCGTTGGGGGCAGGACCTCACCTGTTGGCCACACAGATTTAGGGGTTCATGTCTGTCCTTCTGTGTTCTGATCTTGCTTTGAGCCAATACCTTCTCTGTTCCTATTCCTCAATTTCAAACAAGAATGTTTATCCCAGAAAGTATAATTTTCTTAAAAATTTTTAAACAGGGGACCACAGCTTAGAATTTTTGAGTCTCAGAAGCTTTGAACTTGGACTTTTTGTTTGTTTGGTTTTGTTGTTTTCATTTTGAATTTGGACTTCTAAGAAGCACCAGGACAGGAGAGACATGGTGGGTCTTAAAAAATGGGAGAGCACAGCAGTCTGTACCCTGAGATGGACATGAGACTTTGTATCACACAAGGATGTTACAGTTTGATTTTATAAATTTCCCTAAGGCCCCAGTGAGGAAGGCTGAGTCCTCAGGTGACATTATTGGAAGGTGGTGACATAATCTTTAGGATGTGTGGTCAAAGGAAGTAGAGGCCACTGGGAGTGTGTCCTTACAGCACACAGTGGGGCCCTAGCCTCTTCCTCATCCTCTTTTGCTTTCCTGCCATGAGGTGAGCAGAATTACTCTGTCACAGGCTCCCCACCACAGCACCCACACCCCAGCAGAGGCCTGAAAGTCCTAGGAGTACCATGGAGGGGAGCATACAGAAGCATTCTCTGTTATAAGTGATTGTCAAAGGCCTTTTCCAATGGTGACAGGAGCTGAGGGCTGCCCTTGCTGTCTCCAGACTGCAGTGGGGTTTTTCAGTGGCCACACATGTGATATCATTGTGACATCAGAGGCTGGTTACTGTGAAGCTGGGTGCTGATGACATTCATAAGTCTGCAGAGGGACTCCACGCTCACTACACCCATGGGTTCACATGAGAGTGGTTTATTACACTTTTAATTTAACAACTTTAAAAAATCCTGTATTTTAATTTCTAGTTTAGCAAATATCCTTAAGTGTAACCCACATAAAAGCACTTTGGGGTCCTCAGGTCCTAGGGTCCTGGAAGCCTGGGAGATGCTGCTGGACTGGACAGTGGCTTCCTTGGCCTGTAATCTCTGCCTGGACACATCAGTGGACAACATAGCCCTCCTTTTATTGTGGCTTCTGATGCCCAGTCCCCAGCCATACTCAGAGCAACTCCTCCGCAGCACCTCCCAAGGCAGCACCCAATTCTCAGAAGTTCTGGGTACTTAAGGCTCAGTATGTTTCCCTAACTACTTCTTAGGAGACAGCCCTGTACCCAGCTATGGAAGTGGCAAGCTCAAGGCACATGGTGTTTATATTTAGTGAATTAGGAGAAACATCCTTCACCCTACAAAAATTCACCCTCACACTCTCAGACTGTAGGTACCATAAGAGAAGAAGTATTTGCCCCACCCTCAGATCATTCTGGAAGCTCCCTGTATTGACTAATGGTCTCCAAAAGATGTCATTTTCCTCCTCAAAATCCGTATCTGGGAATACGGTGCTCGTGTGGGCATTAGGGTTTTGTGGTGTGATTAAGGTCCCATGAAGTTAAAATCCATGTCACCCAACACTGTCTGGGTGACAGAACAGTCATCCTTGTGAGAAGGAAGCAGAAGGAATTTATGCACATGGGTCACCATGGGAAGATGAAGGAGAGGGTTGCAGGCCCTGGTTTTAGGGTTGAAGTGATATGGCTACAAGCATGGAATGCCAACAGTCACCAAAGCAGGAAGAGGCATGTACTGACTCTCTTAGAGACTGTGGGAGGCACAGCTACACACTGTGTCAGCTAGGCTTGACCACTGGTCTCCCAGGCCGCTAGTGGACACATAGGTGCTATTCTGCTTGCTCCCCATGGCTTCCAGGGACAAAAGCCAGAACACTCCCCTGGGCCTTGGCTCTGTGTTACAGTTTCCAGGTGACAAGGACCAGCAGGGAAAACCCTGGCTATAGATTGTAACAGAATATTTTTATTTATTAACACTTATATTTATTAATACTTAGCAAATCTCTATAAAATACCTAAATCCTATATCCCAAAACCTATAATCTAAAATCTACACTCTAACAGTACCCTAATACCTAAGAACACTTTTAATACCTATCTAAAGCCACTTAACTAACATGATTTTAAGTCTCTTAAAAGGATATTAATATTCTTAACGTAGGTCCGTTCAGGATAGCTTGGTTTATGGCAGTCCCGGAAGGCAGTCCCTTTCAAAGCTTAGTGTTCATTGGGCCATACTTTGCAAGTTCGCAATGCCAGGTTATTTCAACCACCAAATTGTGGCCAGTTTATAAAGTCAGTCTATTCCAGCCACCAAACTGAGGCCGGCTTTGTTCATCAGCTGAAACTGGCCTCTAAGGGTCTCCTTGGCCCGGCCAAACCTCACAGCCGAAGGCCTCTCCAAGAGGCTTCTGAACTCTGCTTGCCTTGCACACTTTTCCAGCGCTGGGCCCCAAGACAGATGCCTTTTTAAGAACTCTCTCTCAGAAAGTTTTATGCCATGGCTTTGCTTTAGGCTGTAACAGTCTAAATTCTGTTAATGGTGTACCTTGCTGTGTGGCTCTCCAGCACGACATCTCAGTCAGTGCGGGCAGGAGAAAGAGATCACATGGAATTCTCATCTTATATATTGCATTATCTCCAGATACTTAGCAGTCTCAAGGGTCCATGAGATTTCTCGCAGTATCCAACAATCCCACTGCTTCTCCCATTAACTGACATCATTTGCGTGGCTTGTGCACTTTCTTAGTCATGCCCCTTCAACAAGGCACATCCGGTCACAACTGGCTCTTTGTCCATACCACTAAACCAAAGGGACGCCAAGCTCCTCCTTATATGCTGCCAGATGCTAATCTGAACTGCCTACTAATTCCTCTATAAAGACTTAACTTCTACCACAATAGATCATCTCCCTATGCCATGAGCATTTAGAGCCAGCCAAGTCCCATATCTGAGAGAGAAGAGGCATGGGAGCCCAGCAGGACACAACCAGCCCCAAACCCAGGAGGCTTGGGGTGAGAGACAAGAGCCTCCTCACCTCCAGCTGTGCTCCACCCCACCCTGGGAACACACAACCACAGTGAAGAATTTCATATGACTTCTATCCTCAGAGGTGCCAGGGACACATTCAACCCCTCATGGGTGTTGGAAGAGCTTCCTGGTAGAATGATGTTCAAATAGACACTATGGATATGCAGGAGTTGAACTCCATCAAAACAAGATTCTCCTTGTGGAGGAAATGGTTTGGGGGAGGGGAGGGCTGCAGAGGAAAAACTTGAGGGTTGCAATACTGGTTCTTCTGAGATGTCTAGAGAGGATCTGCTCGCCCTGTTGGTTTCCCACATCCCGTGGGTCATGACCTTTCCTCCATATTTGGAGCCAGCAGTCTGGAAGGTCCCCTCCTGGCTGTTTTGGATACCACTTTTCCATCTCTTCTGACCTGCCTCTCACCAATGAAGACCCACCTTGGTAACCCAGAATCTCGTCCCCACGGCAAGGTCCTCATTTAGTCACATCTGAACACTCCCTCTGCCCGTGTAAAGCTGACACAGTGACAAGCTCCAAAAATTAGGACAGGAGGCCCCCGGGAGCCAGTATCCAGCCCTCACATCGCCTGAGAAGAAGCATATCAGAGAGAGTCAGTAGCAGCCCTGGGCTGCACAGCAGACAGGACCTGACCTGAGTCCTCAGCAGGGAACTCCATGGGTTCAAAGGCAAGGAGGCAGGTGGCAGTGTGGTGGGGCTGGGAGGTTCCAGCAGCTAGAGTCAGCAGGAACTTGAATGGAAAAGCAGGCAGAGTCCAGGTAAATGGGTGGAGGGGCAGGGAGAAGACAAGCGGGGCTAGTAGTGAGGACAGAGGAACTAGTGACTGAAGTCTTCCAGATCATTCTGGAACAACCCTAAGCAGAGTTTGATTCCTAGAACAAAGGAAGCCTCAACCAGGCTGAGGCTAGATCACACCTGGCTCTGCCAGAAACACTAGGTGGCATCAGTCTCAAGATACCTCCTCCCCTTCCTCTTCCCCCCTCTTTCTTCCTTCTCTTTCTCTTCTTCATCCATTCCCTCCCTCTCTTTTCCCCCTCTTCTTCCCCCTACCCCTTCCTTCCTGGTTCCTCTCCCCTCCTGTAGTTCTTCCATCTGTCCCTTCCCCCTTCCTCCTCCTCCTTCCCCTTCCCCTTCTCCCAACACACAAGCCCTGCATACCCACAGCTGCACCTTTCTTCACCGCTGGGAGTTTTGCTTCCCTACCCAGGACAGTGTGGGATTTAAGCCCCCAAACTAGCCCTGTTCCTACAGAAATCACAATCAAGGACAATGAATCTCAACCTGTGGGTCACTACCCTTTCACAGGAGTCACCTAAGACAATCAGATAATACAGATATTTACATTACAATTCATAACAGTAGCAAAACTACAGTTATGAAGTAGCAACAAAAATAATTTTATGGTTGGGGGGGGGGTCACCACAACATGAGGAACTGTATTAAAGGGCCGAAGCATTCGGAAGGTTGAGAGGCACTGGTCTAGGAGAAAGACCCAAGCTTCCTCATGGGACTGTGAGGACATTAGATATTAATACCCAATGGACTGCAGAAGAATCAAGCCTCTCACCTATCACCTGTGGTGATGCCTACCCATCCCAAGGACCCCTCCTGACTCTCCCCAAAATTTTCCCTCTCCAGCTTCCCAGGGTCCCCTGATAATTAACCAGCAGCAGCACCTCCCTCCTATACCCACTCCTAACTGACCCCAAGACTATTAAGAACAAAGGACTGGAATGTCACAGTAATCTTGGCAACAGTGAAGGCAGTCCTTAGGGCTCTGCTGGCATTTTGTGCCTACTAAAGCACCAGTGATGGGGGGGGGGGGGGCTTGAAGGTGTCATTTGCCATGTCAGATCCTGGTGACACTGAAGTCTCAGAGAAGCATATGTATTCTGAGTGACAGAGGGGCCAAGTGTGAGGCAGGACTCAGCTGCAGCCATCCACTCTTCCAGGACAGGTGTCAAGGAGCCACCTCCTCCATCAGGAATACTCTAAGAGGCTTGGAGGCTCTGGGACAGAGTTTGAGGTCCACTGTGCCCTGAGGACAGACTCCTGCAGGGAGAGTAGCTTCTATGCTAGCATGCTGACTGGAATCACACTGCTGCCTCCCTGTCTCTCCCTGCTCCTGTGCTTGAAGATCTCAAGGCCCAGAAAGCTCAACTCGGGAGACATGACTCAACACAGCACACCAGGCCTCTGCCTCTGAGGATGCTTTGACTGGGCATTCTCTAGAGATCAGAGGTGTAAACAGGTCTGGGGTGGTTCTGGGCCAAGAACCGGTAAAAAGAAAGGCATGCTGCAAAGTGGCTTAGGAGGTAAGCTGACTTCAAGTAGAGGATAACTTTGGGTGTCTCCAACTGGTGTAGGGTGTTCCAGATGTTCATAAACTCCTATTTTCAAGCACCTGCTGGGTCTTGAAGTATGTCCCAAAGCAGGGGCTAGCTCTATCTCACAAGTGGGCAAACTGAGGCAAAAGGGAGTTGGAGGAGCATACCTAACAATGGGGCCAAGAAACCCACTGTGCCAAAGGGCCCCCTGTGCTTTCTCTCCACAGAGTATAAACTTCCCTGAGATTGGGCATGGAGCATAGGGCCATGGAGCAGGTGGCATGAGACTCGCGAGATATTGTCCACACAGTACCTGCTTGGGACAATCCCATTCACCACCAGCCAAGAGCCCCCAGGGAGAGAGCATCTGGGACCAGCACTATGCTGAACTGGGCAGCAAAAGTGAGGGTCTTAGAATGAAAGCCGAGCCGGGCAGTGGTGGCACACGCCTTTAATCCCAGCACTTGGGAGGCAGAGGCAGGCGGATCTCTTTGAGTTCAAGGCCAGCCTGGTCTACAAAAGTGAGTCCAGGACAGCCAGGGCTGTTACACAGAGAAACTTTGTCTCGAAAAACAAAAACAAAAAAAAAGAAAAAAGAATGAAATCCCACCCCATACCTGTCCTAATCCTTCCCACAGAGCCAAAAAGGCAGTTACTGTGATGAACTCAGGTGTCTCCCCTGTCAGGCTGTCAAACCCTCCACTTCTGAACCCTAATCCTAACCAAAGTGTGAAAGCCAAAATGTTTCCCCAGAAGGCGACATGGTGCAAATGTCAGATGAGGAAGGCTGGCAGGCACATATACCTGAAATGATATCAGCCTCAGAACCAGATGTCATGGACAGGCGGAGTCACATACTCCAACGTGGCCCTGTTCTTACACATAGGTACACTGAGGCACAAGGAGGGACAATAACTTGCCCAAAGTTGCCCAAAGGGAGATCTGGTAGGGCAGGGGTGTGGAAACCAGAAGAGATGTGGGTATCATGACCCCCCCATTCAAGTGGATAGTGGACTCTGGAGGGCCAAGGCCCTGCATGCATGCTGGGGTTATCTGAGACAGGGATCAGCATTGCGTGTTGAAGATACCAGGAGTCAAGGTTACCTATAGGGAGTCATGTCACCTGCACATGGTATGAATCGCTCTCTTTTGCTCAGAAAACTGTCAAAATGTACATCAATGAGTGACCCCAAAGGGAGACTTCACAGAAGGCAGAGGAGGCTTCTGGAGATGTGTACCAGAAAGCCCTGTACCTGGGGAGTTGGAGCAAGGCTCCAGGTGAGAAGACAGGGGCAAACCCCTCTAAGAAGCTCTGAGGTAATGCCCCAGGGTCAGGCCTGTGCACAAAAAGCCCTCATCCACACATCACCAGGCAACAGAAACTGCCCCAGCTGTTGGCCAGGGCACAGGGGTAGAGAAGGACCAGACACAATCCACTTCATCGGGGAGACACAGGGAAGCTGTGGCTCAGTCAGGCTCCTTGGGGTTCAAATTCCAAACTCCTCTACTTACCAATCCTATGACACCAGGTAACTGCTGGGACCTGCAAGGCCTCAGTTTCCCCTCTGTGGAGGGAAACCCCCCCAGCACTAGACCTGTGAGGTATGAGGAGGATATAGGAGAAAGCAGATCTCCAGTCTGGCCCGGGGCCCTGAGGAAGCACCCTGTGAGCACTGCTGCTGAGGTGACATATAAGCCTGCCTGTCCTGCTTCGGTGCTGCAGATACCCTAGAAGCCCTGAGCTGTGTGATGGTGGAAATATTCCCAGAGTAAACAGAGATGAGGCACTCGGGTTACTCTTCCAGGCACCAACAGCCTTGAGGCTCCAAGCAGAAACTTGGTCCTAGCTCAGTGTTCTTGAGGCAGCCTAAGATTCCTCCATGGTAGCACGCGATAGTGATAGATGACAGATCAAGGAGCTGACCCTGCCTGTCACAATGTCTTCCTGCTGTGGCTTTGTACCTGCTCTTTGAGGCTCTGCCAGGCAGTTGGCAGTGGTACCCTTGATCTCCCAAGACCCTGACTCTCGATCAGGGAAATACAGAGGACAGTAGAGGCAAGAAGCCAGCCCAGGAGCCCTGGCTCTGGAGAAGGTCTTACCTACCACACCTCCTATGAGGCTGGTACAGCCACAAGAAAGCATAAGGAAGGGTGTGAGGTGCCCATGCAAAGGACAGTCACAGACTCTAGACCAAGGTGGGCATGGGGCCAGCATCCCTGAATCCCAACAGCTGCCGGTGTTGGTGTCGGTATCAGGAACCGTGGCCTAGGCTGGCCCTGAGAATAGGCAGTGCCCCCTTTTAAAGAGCCAGTGACAGGACTTTCCTCAGAGCTGACTCTCTTCCCTCTTGCCTGTTCAGAGCTCTCCAGTGTGGAAAGCGGGCATTTTAGGATCACTTAAAGGATCAGGGGACACTCCCTTTTCTGGGGTATCAGAAAGGACTTCCCATAAGTTCCACCAACTTCAAACTTGATTCTGTAAAATACCAAACTACCTCATTATCAGAAACTTAATTAGGGGTAGCTAGCTTAGAAACTGACCTTGACCATCAACTGGAAAAACAGTCAGAGTTTGGAGATACAGGGCGTATGGAACCAGAGAATGACAGTGCTTGATCCTCAGAGTCCTGGCCAGATGTGACTCCTGACACAGTTCAGGGTTAGGGGGGTTCCTCTCTGTTACATTGCCCACAGTGGAGGTGTTAGGGGAGATGGGAAGCAGTGTGCCTTCCTGCGCTGGCTTGGCTCTACCCAGTCGTAGACAATGAGATTTCCCTCCATGCTCTGGGCGAAGGGCAGTGACTCCTACAGAGCGGAACGGAACAAACCCTTTCCCTGCAGACATGGGTTACCAAACCCAAGCACACCATTCCCAGAACGGAAACAACACTGCCTCCCGCTTTTGACTCTGCATCTCATTACAAAGGATTGCAGGAAGTGACAGGCTATCAGAGACCGCCTCAGACCCGCTGGCGATTTTCCTTCTAAGTCTTTCTTCCTTGTGTGGTAGAGCTGAGATCACTTGTGACATGTGGTTTCACCCTCTACTGTTTGTTTCTTTCTTTTTATTTATGTATTTATTCATTCATTCATTTATTTAAATTTTATGTGTACAATTGTTTTGTCTGCATACATGCCTGTTCACCACCTATATGCCTAGTGTCTGAGGAAGACAGAAGGGGGCATCAGATTCCCCTGAAACCAGAGTTGCAGATGGTGCTGGGAATCAAACCTCCATCCTCTGGAAGAGCAGCCAGTGCTCTTAACCATTCAGCCATCTCTCCAGCTCCCCTCTGCTGTTTCTTAATGAAACTGGTTTTCTAACACAGAGAGGTCATCATATGGATTGCTAGTGCCTCCTACACCCACCTAGGATGCACATGTCAAGAAACGGATCATTTCTTCAGGTTCTTGTTTGCTGCAAAATCTCAGAGCCTAGAGCAGCACAGGCACATGGTAGGAACTTAGTAAACAGTTCCAAGGTGAAGGTATGACGGCCAGCATCCTTTGTTCCCCACCCTCGCTGGTGACCTGCTCTGCTATGTTAATGGTGCCCAGGCCACAGCTCATGGCCTCATGCTGCCCACTCCTGGGCTAGGAGGAGAGAGTGCCATATTCCAAGTCTATTAGAATGCCAGGCTGGTTCTGGCTGTACAAAGTACTTTCCTTGACCCTGGATGGGTGCCTGTCCTTCTCCGGGCCTTGTTGTCCTGTGTGGGGGTGGGTACATCCAGAGTATCCTCATGTCCCTTCCAACTGCTCATACAGCAGCCACAGGAGTAAACGGCAGCTGAGCCAGGCTCCTAGGCCTCCACCTGTTATAAGTTGAATTCACAGTGTGGTCCTGACCCCCACACCTTAGATGGTGGGCTATGTGGAGACAGGGCTTTAACAGAGGTCATCAAGATAAACAGAGGTCACTTAATGTGCCCTCATCCAATCAGCATGGTATCCTTAGAAGAAGAGGATATCAAGACACAGACACACAGAGGGACAATTCTGTGAGGACACAGGGAGAGGGTACCATCTACAACCCAAGGAAAGAGAAATCAGTCTGCTGATAACTTGATCTTGGTTGTTTGGGCTCCAGGATTGTCCAAAAATACATTTTTCCCATAAGACTCCCTGGTCTGTGACACTTAGTTACAGAATAAAATGCACACACGCACATGCGTGTGCACACACACACACACACCTTCACACACAACTACAGATATTTCTTCCATCCATTTGGGGAAACTGAGGCACAGAGAAGTGCGCATGGCTAGTACGCTGGATTTAGAACAAGACCCATCTGCCATGGAACACCATCTCCTTCTACCTTGTTGTGGCACTCTGTGAACCGTTTCCTGGTTGCTTGAAATCAATAGGCAACCATAGCCAGGGTGGCATCCACAGGCCTCAAAGCCACAGCAGAACAGCATGGAGCAGCTCTGTGCTGTTACACCCCAGCAGCGCCCATTCTGTCCTCACCACAATTGGGAAGGAACTTCTAGCCCAGAACAGTACAGGTTGCCAGGGGCTCCCATCACCTGCCCATCTCGGCATGGTCAGGACCAGTATCACCCCATGACACTAGTCTGTGCCAGGTTCCAGAATGATGCCAGCCTTTCCTGGGGAGCCACAGGTGAATCTTTCCCTGTTGACAATGAAAGCTCCTGACCTGCCATATGCACATAGCAGCCACACACTAGAATCCATGTGCCTCCATCCACTCTCCTCCTGTCGATGAGGGTGAATCACTCCATGCATGCAATAGGCTGGCCAACATTAAGACATGATTGACAGGTGGGCCAGACAACACTTGTGCTCTATTTGCAAAAGGAACCCAGGACATCGGGGAATGACAATGACCATCCACACTCCTGAGGGGCTGCCGTGTGCAGGGTTTGCCTGATTAGAGGGGAACCGAAGTTCCAGGTGAGCAGGCCAAGACTGGGAAGGGGTCCCAATGCAAAGAAAGACACACACCATAGTTCAAAACCCAGTCTTCTTGCCAACCCCAGTCCTCCTCCCCTGGGGACAAAAACTACAAATGCAGGGAGAGGGCACCTGTACTCCCTCTCTCAGGGCTCTTCATTACAGGACAGCCAGAGGTATCAATTATGGTCTGAAAGCATAAAATTAACCTGCACACACCCAGTCATTAACCCCACTGCCATTAGATAAATGTCTGGAGGTCCAGCCAAGTCTGAGGATGCCCTCCCATACGCCCATAGGTAACAGGCTGGCCATCTCAGAAGGGATCCCACTTCCCATGCCACTTGCTCTGTTATTCTCAGCATCCACTAAAGAAGTCCCTCCTTCCTTGGCTAGAAGGGAGAAAGGACAGACCCCTGGGAGGAGTTATTCCAGGCTGGGAGCGTACAGTGAGCTGTCCCCAAGCTCATTCCCTCCCTGTCCACTTTCTCCCAGGGGAAGCAGCTGTACCCATTGGTTTATGCAATGTGGCCAAGGGCCTCACTGCTGTCACTAGCAGCTTGGGCTTGGGTGGGTCCGTGAGAGAGCGTGCTGGAGTCAGGGAACCCTGAGTTTGAATTCTTATCACTTGCCAGAGCTCTCAAGTCATTGAAGTCTGGCCAGACTATGGCTCCTGAAAATGGAGGCCAGTCCCTCTTTGCTGGGGAATGCAAGGATCAGCCCTCCCCGCAGACCGAGCTCTTGAGGTCTTCAGAGAGGTGCATCCTGAGAGGAAGTACAGACGCTCCCTGAGCTAAGGCCTTCCAGCTCTAGGTCTCAGTTTCCCTCTGAGCACAAGCACTGCTTGCTGGGTTGCAGGGACATGGGATTTTCCAACATCGCACAGAGGCAGTCAGATCCCAGTGGGTCGATGTGGCGAGAAAGGCAGGACTAAGACGCTCTGGACTGAAGGGCTGGAAGGACAACGTGCCCAGACAGCGTCGGGACTGACACACATACAGGCTCTGGCACTCAGATCTGCAGCGGTGAACCTGGGGTGCTCAGGGTCTCCCAGACGCCACCACCAAAGCGCTGCGGGAATAGTAACAAGGGCGGAGTCCCCTACTGCAAAGCTCTGCCTGTCATCACACCTCTCCTCACGGTTAGGACTACTATTACCCAGAGCCCCTTATCGGGACCCAGGGCCCTTAAGAAACCTGGGGCCCCCACGAGAAGCAAGGAGTGGCGTCTGCCAGACAGCCCTGCGCAGCCACCCTAGCTGGCATGGTGGGAAGAGATCTCGGCGCACGCCAGCTCCGTGTCCCCGGCTCAGGGACAGGGGCTGCGGGCCGGCCTTTCGGGGCTGCACACCCTGGAGAAAAAGTTGGGTGGAGCCTCTGGGCTCATGGCTCCGCACTGCAGGTGCACCCTGATTGTCACCCGGTCCTCGAGACCCTGCCGAGGCTGCAGCTCTTAACCCTCAAATCCTCGGTCGCAGCTCTCACCTGCACTCATGTCAGCGGCAGTTCCCAGTAGAGCGGTCCCCGCGCTGCGACAGCCCGACGATCGGGCGCGCAGGTGCGGTGCTCGCGCACGATCCTCAGCACGCTTGAGGCCAGCAGCTCGGCGCACGGTACCCGCTGCCCGCAGAGCCTCCGCAGCTCCGGGCTCCTGCCCCGCCCCTCGCCCCGCCCCGCCCCTCAGCTAGGTCCCTCCCTTTGTCGAGCCGCCAAGGGTCGCACCCTGGGAAGTGTAGGCGCCGTACCCCGGTCGCCCGCCTGCGCGCCACAGTAGCTGGACCGGTGGACTACAAGTCCCGGTAGGCTGTGTGTTTGCGCAGGCGCAGGCTGGCGGCAGCGCAGGTGCCTTCCCGCACCTGCTAGTAGAGCTCTGCAGAGCTGTCAACACGGTCTAAGGAAGGAGAAGAGGACTGTGGTCCATCTCAGCACTGGGATCGCGAAGAGGGAGGCGCAAGGAAAAGCGATCTTGGAACAACTCTACTAGACTGATGGAAGGCCTCGGAACTAGACCTTCTCTTCCCTCCCAGTGCACAGATGGGGGAAACTGAGGCGGGAAAGGGGCGTGAGGACGGGAGAGTAGAGCAGGAGCAGGGTTTAATGACACACACACCCGGGGCGAGGTCCGAATGGGTTGGGATCCGGGGGCAGGTGTCCGAACTCGGGACAGGCTGTTGGCACCTCTCCTTACGCCCCAGACGTCGCTGTTATGCTCGGACGAACTGGGTGGTGCACATTGAGGAGGCGCTGTCACACCCTGCCCTCTCGCCATCCTGCCCACATGGGGATCGATTCCCTTGTGACGTCAGGCGTCCAGCGCAGGGCGTGGAAACACAGACTGAAAGGAGAGTCGGCATAGGGAGGCGCAGGTGGATTCTGCCGCGTATTGGTGGTGACAACAGGTGTGCACCAGAAGCTGGAAGGAGACGGGCTAGAGAAGAGAAAGAGCACGGATGCGCAGGGCCCAGAAAGAGAACATACGGGACCCGGCACTGCATGGAGAGGCACAGGCCAGGGACGTTTGGCCCGGGTCAGGGCTATTCCAAGTAGTACTGAGGCAGAAGTAGAAATTCGTCCCCAGCGAACCACTATCATCCATCTATGATGGATGACGGGACCTGGAGGTCAGAGGCTCTGGTGAAGAGCAGAAGCCCAGGGGAGCAGCTCATCCCTCCACATCCTGTAAACCAGGAGACCCTGCTGTGCTTGCCGCAGCACCACGTGCCCATAAAGAACCGGGCTGACTCTGGAATCACTTGCCCAGAAAGCCTGCTGATGGAAACTGGCCTCTACTTGCTCCAGAAATGTGTTTTGACTTCCACCTGCTTCCCTCGGTTAGACTTAAGGACAGTTCCTATATTTTAGGATAGTTCTTAGGACCCTGTGAGCTCCTGCTTATGTATCCTAGCATCAGCTGAGACCCATGAGTATTCTGATACTATGCAATGGTGCTATTCCTAGTGCCTCCCACAGGCATGAAAGAGACGCTGGAGAAATATTTGTTAAAGAAACAGGGCAGAGGGGGGCAGGATGGACACCATCCAGCAGAGGGACAAGTCTTTTGAGAAGCTGTTTATTTCTCCTATCCCTCATCTGGGGCCAAAGTATTAGTATCCTCTCCAGGCTCCACAGTCTGGTAAAGACTTTGGGGGTGTTGGCTGCTATGTCTTCCCCTCTGGTGAAGGCTACTGTCACACCTGTTGGCAAAGGCCCTACAAGTCAGGCAGGCTGTGCCTGTAGCCTGGTCTTGGAGCTCAACATGCTGTGGCCTATGACTCCTGTAGGGAATTAGCATGTTGCTCTGAGCAGCCACTTTCCAACACACAGGGGCTGAGTAATCCAACACATTTGTTTGTTTGTTTGTTTGTTTGTTTGTTTGTTTGTTTGTTTTGTTTTTGGAGACAGGGTTTCTCTGTGTAACCCTGGCTGTCCTGGACTCACTTTGTAGACCAGGCTGGCCTTGAACTCACAGAGATTCGCCTGCCTCTACCTCCCAAGTGCTGGGATTAAAGGCATGTGCCACCACACCCGGCCAACACATTCTTTTAAGAGAGCAGGAATGAAGACCCAGAAGTCCTGGCCTAAGTCACCCAGGAAGTTTGTAATTGAGGTAAGGCTGAGCCAGCTGCAGCTCTTCCATGCACAGAACCCTGCAGGGCTGGATTTAACTTGTAGCAAATCCGTCTATTTGAGTAGATTAAGCCAGATCTTTGTTCTGAGTCTGCAGGGTTGTGACCCATGGGTGACCTCAGCCACTTGCTTTCTCTCGGTGACTCAGTTGCCTCACCTTCCCAGTCACAATGAGTACTCTTGGGTTAAATTAGTAGTACAGGGAAAACTGTTCAAAGCTGCTAGCCTAGAGCCAATGCTGAGCAAACAATGGTCAAGATGACGGTGGCTATTGACCAAGGGGAAGATGTGGGCCCTCACCCCCTCAAAGGATGGCCCAGTCTCACAGGGACGGATTGCAGTCAACAATGACTTAGGAAAATCAAGTCTTTGATCCACTTCTGCTATTTGAGCAGCCTGCCTGGAGAGGGCACCAGAGGTCTCAAAGGGGACACAGGAGGCTCTCTGCACCCTTAACAGCCAGCCCATGGCTCTCTCACTGACCACTGAGACTCAGAGGCAGATGCTGGTCAGATGTAGGAGACACAGTCTTGAATAGCCAACCTCCAGAATCATGAGCCATAGGACCTCTATTTTTAATAATCTATCTGACTCGGGTATATTGTCACAGCAACAGAATATGACATTCAACTTGGCAAGTCTTTCTTTCTGGAAAATCCTAGAGAGAGTGGAGCTTTCCTAGGTACCAGGGAAGGGATACATGTGGTCCAACTCCCTGGGACTTCTGGAAACTTCAGAACACATCATTGGTCTGTGCCCTTCCAGGGAGGATCTGTCTGTATACAGCTGCCTTTCTTAGAATCTGCCTTCTTTGTGATTAGGAAACATTTAAAGACAAAAGCATCCATATTCCCCGTGTTCTTACCCAGTGTTCTCCTAACTTGGAGCCTGGACTCTGGAGAGATCTGTTGTGTTGTCAGGCCACGATGTTAGAGCTGCTAGACCATTCTAAATAATGCCCAAAGCCAGCAAGGAGGGGGTGTGGTGCAAAGGAGACAAGACAGAATTGTCAGAGGTCCCAGTATGCCCAGGGACATCCAAAGGTACTATGTCACTTCTACCCTTAGAAGAGTATCCTAACCATTGGTTATGGAATGTAGGTAATTGTGGGATGAGGCACAGAACAGACAGCTCCTGACCTGTGGCCTCATTAGTTCTGAGAATCCTGAGCCAATCACGGCTTTCTCTTGGACATCAGGTTATAAGCTTGAGTGTGTTCCTGGAAAAATGAAAGTAAAAGATGAGGAAAACAAATGAACTTGATGCTCTCATCTGAATCCAGCAGTACAGCTGATGAGCTCAGCCTGTCCTGGCGTATCTTGCCAGGAGCCATGGTTGGACCCTGTGAGGTCCTGAGACGTGTGCTGTGCCTGAGATGAGGGCTCTTTCTTTTTTCCATCAGTGCCCGGGGACAAGCCTTGGCCCCAGCCATGCTGCATGGCCTTTGCATTGCTTCAAAATGAAGAGCATTTGCCTTGGAAGTATTCACTTCCTTCTGAGGACACAAGGTCCCCAGAAGTATGAAAGGATACCAGAGGGAGTCTCTAGAGACAGCTTCATGGTCCACAGGTAGGGTGATGGCGGTGTATGGAGAATAAGACAGGAGAGCTGAGGCTGCTTATTGGGTGGAGGGGTCTCAATAGGAGCCAAAGTTGAATGGGCCCCACGTGGGGGTCGGCTCAGGGCAGGTATGAGGCTGTACCTGAGGGGCCAAGCCAGACAAGACAGTCACACCCAGGGCTGTTGTGCCTCTGGGCCAAACCCTATGGTTTATGTGCATTATCTCCTATCATCACCATTTTACAGAGAAACTGAGGCATTCGCTATTACTAAGTGTAGCCACTAGAGTGTGCACAGAGTGAGCCCTGGGAGGTGCTGTGCCCTCTCAGATCTGTCATTGCCTATAAGACCTAAGAATCTAAGAGCCACACATGAAGCAAGTAATCAAAGCGGGGGGCCAATCGGCTAGACCACGCCTCATCATGCTCTGCCTCTGGCTCAGGAATGCCCACTCTGGAAAGCCCAGTATTGCCCTATGGGATCTAGTTGAGCTTCCTCCTTGTAGCCGTCTTTCCTGAGCCCTGTTAAGTCAGGGTCCTCCACACCCAGAGCCTTGCCAGTCACTGCCATGTTGCTCCACAGCCTCAACTTCCATCTCATGCCTGGCTCCATCACCAGCATCAGAATGGCCAGATGGCACTAAGTCTTCCTCATGTTAGGGTCCATGGGGCACCTCCGACCCCTGGGTCTCTAGCCCAGAGGGAAAGGGACCACTGTACTGTAGGGTCAATGTATGTTCTGCATTGCCACTCCACTGACACCTCCACTCCATAAAGAAAGGATCTATGAAGCCCCTTCCAGCCTCCCGGCCCTCTCCTCAGGTCTATGTAAGTTTCCCTTAAAGTTATTCTAGGAGGGGCTAGAGAGACGGCTCAGCAGTTAAGGGCACTTGCTAGTGCTCTTCCAAAGGTCCTGAGTTCAATTTCCAGCAACCACATGGTGGCTCACAACCATCCACAATGTGATCTGATGCCCTCTTCTGGCTGCAGGTGTACGTTCAGATAGAAAACTCATGTACATAAAATCAAATAAATCTTTTAAAAAAATGTTATTCTAGGGAGGGTGCCACAAGTCAGGGAGGCGGTCCTGAAACCTGGTCTAGAAAGGTATGGGTCTGGAAATGTAGCTGAGTTCCTGCCTGTAAGGCAGCCATGGCGTAGGCAGACCGTCTCTCCAAAGGAAAGTCCAGCCTAACCTATGGTCCCCACATACAGCTGAAGCATTGATTGGCTTCACAGTCCCCAAGAGAAACAAATGAAATAGGATATCATTGTGGGCCTTTCCAACTACTCAATAATTTAAAGTCATGCCATGTGAAACCAGGAGAGAGAATGGCAGCCAACTCACTGCTCCATATGGCTCTCTCAAAAGCAGTCTCCACAGCCGGACACTGGTGGCACACACCATTAATTCCAGCACTCAGGAGGCAGAGGCAGGCAGATCTCTGTGAGTTCGAGGCCAGCCTGGTCTATATAGTGAGTTCCAGGACACCCAGAGCTACACAGAGAAACCTTGGTTTGGGGGCATGGGAGGAAGCAGTCTCCAGACTAGACAGACAGCTGAGGCCAGCCTTGGATCACGTGAGTTCTTCCTGCAGGACAGAAAAATGGAGGGATGTAGGGATGGTGTCCATCGGTCCAGACTGTTCCTGCTTCCTGCTGCTCTGGATGCAGGGTGATGTGTAGATACAATAGAATGTTGTATCTGAGCAATCATGACTCGCAGTTGATCTGAGTGCCAGAAAGAAGCAGAGCATAAGGCTATATTTGAGAAGTAGCACACACACACTAGAGGCCCCAACTAGCAAGCCATTGACTGAACTGGACACCTGTGACAGAAGCAGAGTATGTGGGAGAGAGGGCACATAGCAAGCCTTAGATGGACAGTGAGAGCTGCGTAACAAATATCACAAGCTGTGCTGACAATGGCTTGAACCCCTCAGAAATGTGTCTTCTCTCAAACCTAAAGGTTGGAAGTTCAAGGTCAGAGTGGCAGGAGGGTTGCCATTTCTGAGGCTGGTGACGCTTTGTTCTGGGCCCTTCTCCCTGGCATATCAAGAGCACCCCTCCTCTTCATGCTCTGTTCAACCTCCGTGCAACTCTATTTACATTTCCTCTTCTCAGAGGATTTAGCTGTGCTGGGCTGAGGCCCATCCTAGTCACCTCATCTTAATTCTGACATCCTCCACAACTGTATCAAAGTCACATGTTCTTGTGGGAATTTTTCATCCTGGCCCCAACATCCTGGAATAAAGACTCACGAGACTCAAAATATATTTGCAAATACCTAAGCCATATAGCTAGGCTCTTCTCTGATGAGCTCATACCTTAAAATAACCCATTTATTCTAGTGTAAGTTCTGCCACGTGGCTGGTTACCTGTGCTCAGGTAATATACCCTCCTCACATCTTCCTGGGTCAATCTCCCCACATCTGGCACTCTCCCAGAATCCTCTCTGCCTACCGGATGTCCCACCTCCTATTCTAACTTTTCCTAAAGGCCATAGGTCTTTTATTGACAGCTGCTACATCCAATACACAAGATATTCCTTCCACATGTTGTGATGGTTAATACTGACTGTCAACTTGAAAGAGTCTAGAACCACCTCAGAGACAAGCTCCTGGGCATCAAGGGGAGTTTATAGTGGTTTAACTGAGGTGGAAAGAACCACCCTGTATGTGGGCAGTGCCATGCACAGTGCCCTACTGAATAAACAAGAGAGAGAGCTGAGCACCAGCAGCCACTTCTCTCTTCTTCTGGTGGTGGATATGACCTGACTAGCTGCCTCAAGCTCCTACTCCATGCCTTTCTAGCATGATGGATTGTATCCCTTGCTCTTGAACTGGGAGCCAGAATAAACCTATCTCCCTTAAGTTGGTGTTGGGGGGTGGGTATGGGTGGATACACAACACACACACAGTACAAATGGAGGTCAGAGGACAATCTCAGAGGTCAGTCTTAAAGTGCCTCCCATCTTTTCAGACAGCATCTTTTATCACCCTAGATCAGTGGTCCTCGACCTTCCTAATGCTGCCACCCTTTATCCAATTCCTGATGCAGGATGTTTGATCACATTGTGAAACCCAAGACTGTGAACTGGAAAAATCTGTTTCTAATTGTGGTACAGCTTAGCCTTTGATCCTAGAGCTTTCTGTTCACTGTAAACAAGTACTTGCGGTGTGGATCTGCCCTAGCACACACCTTTAATCCAAGAGCTACATAAAACCAACCTTAGGTCAAGAGGAGGAGCAAGTAACTAAATGGCAGGGAGTGAACATAAATAAACAGAAAGGAGGGACATGGAGTTGGAGAGTATTTAAGACAGAATGGAGAACAAGAAAGGGCTTTTTCCTACTGGGATGTCAGTGGAGCAGGAAGGTTAGCTGGGTGCTTTCTCTGCCTCTCTGCGCTAACAGGCTTTCACCCCAGCATCTGACTCCTGAGTCTTCACTAGGGAATTCGAATGCTTGGATTTTGTTTTTAATGACAAGTTCCTCACATTGTGGTGAACACTCAACCAAAATTTTTGTTGTTGTTGTTACTTCATAACTGCAATTTCGCTACTGTTATGAATTGGAATGTATCTGTTTTTTCCAATGGTCTTAGGTGACCCCTGTGAAAGGGTCATTTGACCCCCAAAGGGTTGCAGCCCACAGGTTGAGAACCACTGCCCTAGAACCTTGCCACATGGTCCTCACCAATCAGTTCTCAGGGATCCACCTGTCTCCATCTCCCATCACACCATGGCTGGGATTCCAGTCACACACCGCCACACCCGGCTTCTTGCATAGATTCTGGGGAGCTGAATGAATGGCTGCCTCATCTTGGGAGGCAAGCACCTTGTTAAAGGAACCATCTCCCCAGCCCCTAGCTCACTTGCATCTATTATGTCCTCTCATCATAGCAACAAGAGAAATAACTAATGACACATGGAGGTCTGATAGCTAGACCTTCACAACTTTGGGGAAGCACAAGTCAGCTGTCAGAAGTGCCAGCATGCCATAGCTCACTTCCTATTGACAGGGGAACATGGAAGGGCACACACAGGCCGTCCTGTGGGGGGAACAAACTGTGGTCCTGACCTGAATCTTGAGAGAGCGGGGGTGGGGGGGGATTGGGACTACAGATAGCCCAAAAATTGTGCCTATACTGAATCCTGATACAACCACAGGCTCAAGGCTCACCACAAGGACAGCACCCTCAGGCACTGCAGAGCCTCTAAAGCTTGGAACAGGGAGAGCCAGGCCAGGTCTGTCTAGGAAATGCTGGCCCTCTACAAAGCAGGCAGATCAGAAGCCAGTGTGGGAGGGAGGGGCTAGCACTTGTCTTTGGGGGAGGCATAATGCAACCCAACATATAAGAGCTCCAGGATCAGACTCCACAAGGGACTCTGTGGTTCCCTCCAGAACTGTGGATGTTGCCCTGGGAAGAGATAGGCAGGTGCACATGTTCTGGGGCAGGAAGAACAAATTGAGGACAGAGACTAAGTCGATAGAACCAGGTCCCCAAGGTCAGAATCCTCCAGACTCTCCCAGACCCGGTCCCCAATTCCCAGTGGTATATCTGCTCTAAGACAATGACACCCAGAGTGGGAATATCTTAGAAGACAGCTCTCTCTGGTGGGGTGATCAGCTCTCATTCTGGGTATTAGGAAGGACCTGTCTGAATTGAGCATGGACTCCGGGTCACTGAGCAACTCAAAGCCTCTGATCACTTGCCACCCTTCACACTCAGTGACTTTCCTGGGTGAGCCACGAGTGCCTCCTTCATGTAGAGAATGCACCTCAGAGGATGCCTGTTGTGGAACACAGGGAAGCTGACCCTAAGTCCTTTCCTGCACACCTCACTCCAGGCTTCACAGACCTCCTGTCACACCATGTCGTCCTGGTGAGGAGTCTGCCTGCTCTATAGTTCCACCAAGGCTATGAACAAGGCCAGTCTTCCTTAGTGACATTATTGGGCCATCTCCACCAGGATTTCTTTCACAGATTCTAACCAAGCCACTAGGAGCAGGAGTCATGTGGCTCCATGATAATACCAACTTTCCTCCCAGGGAAAAGTCAAAATAAGTGTTCTGGTTTCTGAATAAGAAAACAAAGCCATAACAATCTGAAGCCACAGCCTGTCCAGCTGGTCTGCCTGTCCCCCAGGATCTCCATGCCCTAAGATGCCATCCACAACCACTGTGGCACCCATGCAGCTTCCATTCACCTGAGGGCCACTCGTCAGCCTTCTGTTCTACCTGGCCCTAGTGCTCTACCATACCCTGGGAACCCTGTGTGGCTCTGCATGGTGGATACATTTCTGCATTTATCTGACGTGCTGTCTCAGCAGGCCCCAGTAGGCTCCTGGTTCTCCCTCTCTTCTGACCCACTCTCATCCCTGTCATTTGATTCTCCAGCACTGACCCCTCTTCACTCTGCCCCCACACTTGGGCAAACACACTGAACCCACCCATCCATCTACCCATTTATCACCCACCCATCCAACTATCTACATCCAGCTACCTAACCATTCACCCAGCTATCCATCTTCCCTCTCACCCATAATCCCTCCATCCTTCCACCACCTAGCTATCCATCTACCCAACAACAACCATCTGCCTACCCTACCACACACCCATCTATTCATCCACTCACCAACCATGCCATCTTTTCACACCCATCCACCCATCCATCTGTATCTATCAACTGGTTTCTCTGGAGAGCCCAGATTAGCACCTCTTTGGCTTCCAGGTGCCACAGCTTAGATCTAGCTGAGCATGGCCTGTTCTCAGTTCCTCACACCTCATTCTAACACTGGCCACTTTTGTCCCCTTGACATCTGAGAATTCAGGTTCTACCTCCAGCTCCTCTCTCTGGGGCCGCTCCTACTTAGGCCTGACCTGAGTCCTATCTCCTCTGGGTCTTTGCTCCTGTTCTCCTTATCCCTCCCTCCAGAAAGCCAAAGGCATCCTTTAACAATGCATATCAGTCCCTGAGGCCACCCTGCTGAAGGCTCCCAATTGCCTCTTCCTTGCCCTGCTGGTGGCTCCTGTTTGGTGCTCAGGAGTAAGCTCCTCCTGGAAGCTCCAACCCGAGTAGTGAAGTTCAGTGCTCATATCCTGGGTTCCCATGTCTCCTGGGTTCCCCCTTTCACAGGTGGTAAGCTTTTTCATGCCAGCATCCTCTGGTGAAGCTAAAGCTGAATTAGGGAAGGAGCCAGGTGAAGGATAGAGCCAGAGAACCAAGGCCCCTGCCTCATTTGGCTTATCAACTCCAAAATACTTATACCTCAACTTGTTCTAACGAGTACTTGGTGTGTCCTCCCCTGAAAAGCTTTCTGTGGAAAGATCTCAAGAGCAGCAGCAAGAACATTCTGGTCAAGGAATGCTATAAAAAGGAGCAGATGCTGTTCCTAGGCTCGCTCAGGGACTTAGCTCGAGCTCCAAACCCATGCCTCACCATGGGTGGAGGCACAGCCGGGCACATCTCCATCCCCATCTCTGCATGGCCAGGCAGAGGGGTGCACTCTGGGTCACACCACCCTGTGTGTCCATGGGATTAAGATCATTGCTGTGGGGTTCACAATCCCACCCAAGACTTGTGGAAATTGCTTCTGCAGGTCTGGAGGGGAAAGCCAGCGTGGCTTCATCCACAGCCATGATCAGTGCAGTGTATGGTTCACAGGGCTCCTCCTCACCGTTCTTTCTTCCTGTCTCTTTATGCTGCTGCACACAGAAGTCTGAAGTTTACTAAAGACCCCCCAAAGTGTTATACATGTATATATGTATGTTTTTTTAAAGTGTGTGTGTGTGTGTGTGTGTGTGTGTGTGTGTGTGTGTGTAGGTGCCCAAGGAGACAAGAGGTATTGGATCCCCTCTGGAGCTGGGGACAGATGGTTGAGAGTTGACCAGCATGGGTGCTGGGAACCAAACTCAGATCCTCTTCCAGATCACTATGTGTTCTTAGCTGTTGTATCATCTCTCCAACCCATCTACTCACATTTTAACTGTATGCACACAGTACAGAAAAACAGTATTTTAATATCTATATATAAAAATATACTTTACAAGTGAAGTTACACATATTTTTACAGGGAAAATATGTGGTGTCTTCCATTTCCAGGGATACTTGCTGAAGCTTCTCTGCTCCGCAAGGCCGGCACGTTTCTTTACTGTGCTGCCCCCTGGTGGGAGAGTGCTCCACTGCAGCCTGCTGTCTGTTTCTCGGTCTTCCACCTGGCCCCATCAGCCTTTGAGCCAGTACTTTCATCATTGCCAAACAGCACCCAGGCCCCTGCCATCCAGATGTGGAGGAACAGAATGGAAGTAACTGGGTTACCTCCCGATTCTGAGGTGTGAGTGCCCTGGGTGATCCTAGCCTGTGATCATTGTGTGATTAGGCTCAGGATTGGGAAGAGGACTTTCTTAGTCTCTTCTAATCTCCTGGCTGGTTACTGTTTCTAGTGGTGCCCCACCCGACACACAGTTCATGGACTCAGCAGTGAGCCAACCCCATGTCCATCTCAGATGGTTCTGGATGGCTACAGGATGGCAGAAACAATCCAAACCAAAGTACAGATCATCCCAAGTTCCTCCCCTCCCCCCGCCTGTTCCCTCCTCTGTCAGACATACTCAAGGAAGTCCTGGACCTCTGGGTGACCTGACCCCTCTCTAAGGATAGAAGAAAAGATGAAAGGCCCTGTTCCAGGAGGGATTCAGAGGGAACAAAAGGCAGCAAGGGCCAGATAGCATTCTTGGAGCCCTACTATCAAAAAAGGAAAGGAGGACACATCTACAACAAGATAAACCCCGGACTCCAGTTTCCCCACATCACATTGCTTAAAAACAAACAAACAAAAAACTCACAGAGCCTCCACAATCATTGCTACTACACTCCATGCGGATCCATATGTGTCCACGCAGGTGCAGGAGGAAGGGATGGTCTCAGACCAGGCTCCCATTTTGCAACCAAGAAGGTATGGCCTTTTGCTCCATACCAGAGCATCCATTTGTCCTTCCATCTACACCATCTCTGGGAAGCTGCAGCTATTAGAAGGACCACATCAGGCTCCGGCCCCTGGGCTGGACACCTCTGGTTGGACAGTGACAGGAGTTTGGGGGCCTTTGGGCATGGATGTAACAGAAATGAAACTAGTGTGACTGGACTCACGCAGGCTCCAGCCTGCCAGCCTGCACGTGGCCATCAGCATAGATTTCATCAGGCTGCTCTTAGAACCAAAATGTTCTTTGGCCTGTTCTAGGCATTGGGATTTCAGGTGCTCAGGAGCAGGTGGCAGAGGTTGCAAGGCTTCTATGGCCCACCTTGTTTTGAGACTTAAAAGACTTAGAGATAAAGAGCTCCAGTAGTCAGCAGGTAGCTTTCAGGTCCCCAGTAAGATCACCAAGACAGCTACTAACATGACCTGTAGTCAGAGGTGCCATCTATAGCAAAGCTATCAGACACTCAGATGGTTAGCTGTGTGGCCCAGCAGGTGGTGTGAAAGGGCTTGCCGAGATACCCATATCATGTTTTCTCATGTGTAGAACATGTACTGAGCCAGAAGCCAGTGCTCAGGGTCCTGAACTCACTGTCTTTGTCACTGTCACTTACAGAGCTCAGAGGATCTGTGCTGTTGTCCCTATAGCTGGACATCAGTTCAGATGATGTAAGGTAATGCTTCCACCAGAGGAGATAGGGAGGAGAGAGCAGAAAGAACAGGAACAGCAGAGCACTGGACTTGAAAAGCAACAAGGGCGGGAAGCTGAGGCTGGGGGGGTCGGGGGAGAAGCCAAGTCATGTCCCTTCCTGGCCTCTGATCGCAGGACGTCAAGACATGACCAAGGATCTTCTTGGTCACTGGCAGGATGGATCTAGTGTTAACTACTTTTCTGATGCTGGGATCATCACCAAGAGCAATTTATGGAAGAAACTGTTTAGTCTGGCTTAGCGATCCAGAGGGATAAAAGCCCATCCTGGCAAGGAAACATGGCAGCTGGAGCAGGAAGCTGAAAGTTCACACCTCCAACCACAAGCACAAAGCAGACAGAGTGAATTGGACCGGATGTGAGGCAGTGTGAACTTTCAACCGCAGCCCATGAAGACTGATTCAGGAGGGTCTGTTGAAGAGGGGGTGGGTGGATTTCATTGTTGAGGGATAGTCAAATGACTATGCGTAGTTTAAAACAGAGAATGGGAAATCTGGTTGCAGCATCACACATCTGTAGTCTATATATGTTCAGGAGGCAGGAGGCTTCCTTGAGCCTAGAAGTTCAAGGCTAGTCTGGGCAACATAGTGATACTCTGTCTCTAAAGAGGGGAAATTTAAAAACTCTTTCAAACCAATACTCCTCAAACTATTCCACAAAATAGAAACAGAAGGAACTTGGCCAAGCTCATTCTATGAAGCCACAATCACCTTCATACCTACACCACACAAAGACTCAACTAAGAAAGAGAATTTCAGACCAATCTCCCTCATGAATATTGATGCAAAATACTCAATAAAATATTGGCAAACTGAATCCAAGAACACATCAAAAAGATCATCCATCATGATCAAGTAGGCTTCATACCAGGAATGTGGGGATGGTTCAACACACACAAATCCATCAAGCCAGATGTTGTGGCTCACGCTTTTAATCCCAGCACTTGGGAGGCAGAGGCAGGCGGATCTCTGTGAGTTCGAGGCCAGCCTGGTCTATAAAGTGAGTCCCGGACAGCCAATGATACACAGAGAAACCCTGTCTTGAAAAAAAAAAGTGGCACAAAAATCCATCAATATAATCCACCATATAAACAAACTGAAAGAAAAAAAAACACATGATAATCTCATTAGATGCTGAAAAAGCTTTTGACAAAATCCAACACTCATTCATGATAAAAGTCTTGGAGAAATCAAGTATACAAGGACCATACCTAAACATAATAAAGACAATATACAGCAAGCCAATAGTCAACATCAAATTAAATGGAGAGAAACTTAAAGCAATTCCACTAAAATCAGGGACAAGACAAGGTTATCCACTCTCCCCATATCTCTTCAATATAGTACTTGATAGAACAATAAGACAACTAAAGGAGATCAAGGGTTACAAACTGGAAAGGAAGAAGTCAAATTATCCCTATTTACAGATGATATGATAGTACACATAAGTGACCCCCAAAACTCTATTAGAGAACTCCTATAGCTGATAAACACCTTCAGCAAAGTGGCTGGATACAAATTAATTTTAAAAAAATCAGTTGCCCTTTTTATACAAATGATAAACAGGCCGAGAAAGAAACTAGGGAAACAACTCCCTTCACGATAGCCACAAATAGTATAAAATACCTTGGTGTAACACTAACCAAGCAAGTGAAAGACCTGTTTGACAAGAACTTCAATCTCTGAAGAAAGAAATTGTAGAAGATATCAGAACATGGAAAGATCTCCCATGCTCATGGATTGGTAGGATTAACATAGTAAAAATGGCCCTCTTACCAAAGACACTCTACAGATTCAATGCAATTCCCATCAAAATTCTGACACACTTCTTTACAGACCTTGAAAGAACAATTTTCAACTTTATATGAAAAAATTTAAACCCCAGAATAGCAAAAACAGTCCTGTACAAATAAAAGAACCTCTGGAGGTATCACTATCCCTGACTTCAAACTTTACTATAAAGCAATACAAACTTCATGGTATTGGCATAAAACAGACAGGTTGACCAATGGAATTGAAGACCCAGAAATAAACCCAGACACTTGTGGACACTTGATTTTTGAAGCAAAGATGCCAAAACCATACAATGGAAAAAAGATAATATTTTCAACAAATGGTGCTGTTCTAACATGGATGTCTACATGGAGAAGAATGCAAATATATCCATATTTATCACCCTGTACAAAAGTCAAGTCCAAGTGGATCAAAGACCTCAACATAAAACTGGATACACTAAATCTAATAGAAGAGAAAGTGGGGGAAAGCCTTGAACTCATTGGCACAGGAGTCAATTTCCTGAACAGAACACCAACAGCTCAGGTACTAAGATCAACAGTTAATAAATGGGACCTCATGAAACTGAGAAGCTTCTGTAAGGCCAAGGACACTGTCAATAGAATAAAACGGCAGCCCACAGATTGGAAAAAGATATTCACCAATTCCACATCCAACTGAAGTCTAATATCTAAAATATATAAAGAACTCAACAAATTAAATACCAAGAAACCAAATAATCCAGTTAAAAATTGGAGTACAGAGCTAAACCAAGAATTCACTACAGAGGAAACACTAATGTCTGAGAAGCACTTAAATGCTCTCTGGGCATGGTGGCACACGCCTTTAATCCCAGCATCAGGGAGGCAGAGGCAGGTGGATCTCTGTGAGTTCAAGGCCAGCCTGGTCTAAGGAGTTCAGGACAGTCAGAGATACGTAGAGAAACCCTGTCTTGAGAAACCTAAAAAAGAAAGAAATGCTCAACATCCTTAGTCATACAGGAAATGCAAATCAAAACGACTTTGAGATTCCATTTTACAAACGTCAGATTGGTCAAGTTCAAAAACTCAAGTGACTACACATGCTGGCAAGGATGTGGAGAAAAGAGCACACTTCTATTGCTGGTGGGAGTGCAAACTTGTGCAACCACTCTGAAAATCAGTCTGGTGCTTTCTAAGAAAGTAGGGAATAATTTTACCTCAAGACCCAGCTATACTACTCCTGGGCATATACCCCAAATATGCATTACCAAATCACAAGGACATTTCCTCAACCATGTTCATAGCAGCTTTATTTGTAGTACCCAGAAACTGGAAACAACCCAGATGTCCCTCAGCTGAGGAGTGGATAAAGAAATTGTGGTACATCTACACAGTGAAATATTACTTCACTATCAGAAACAAGGATATCATGAAATTTGCAGGCAAATGTATGGAACCAGAAAAAAATCATCCTGAGTGAGCTAACACAGACCCAAAAAGACACACATGGTATTTACTCACTCATAAGTGGATATTAGCCAGTACCTACAGGATCATCATGCTACAATCCACAGACTCAAAGAAACTAGGTATCAAGAGGGACTCAAGGGACATGCATGAATCCCTCTAAGTAGGAGAGATGAAATAGACATGGAAGTGGATGGAGAAAGGGATCTGGACAAGAACCCAACATTACTGCCATCTAAGAGGCCTTATCTAGAGGATAATGGAAACAGATACAGAGACTCACAGCCAAGCATTAGACAAAAATCAGGGAGTCTTGAGGGAAAATTAGGGGAAGTTTGAGGAAGCTAGAGGGATCAAGGACACCACAAAAAGACCCACATAGCCAATTAACTCAGACACAAGGGGACTCAAAGAGACTGAACCACCATGCAAAGAGCTTGCAAGAACTGGTCTTAGGCCCATTACATATATGAAATGGACTGGCTCTTAGTCCTCAAGAGGATCCCCTAACAATTGGAACAGGGTCTGTCCTGGACTTAGATGATGTTGCCTCCCTCTGGAGCTCATTTTCCTAGCAGAGCTGCCTTATCTTGTCTCAATGGAAGAGGAGGCACTTAGTCCTGATGTGGTTTGATGTGCCAGAGAGGGTTGGTACTGGGGGGGGAGGAGTATAGGGGAAGTGGATGAGAGGGTGGGACTGGGAGGAGGGCAGGGAGGGGGATGAGGATTGGAATGTAAAATAAACAAACAAAAAATCTTAAATAAAAAAATCCCACACTAGCCGGGCGGTGGTGGCGCACGCCTTTAATCCCAGCACTTGGGAGGCAGAGGCAGGCGGATCTTTGTGAGTTCGAGGCCAGCCTGGTCTACAAAGCGAGTCCAGGACAGCCAGAGATATTCAGAGAAACCCTGTCTCGAAAAACCAAAAAAAAAAAATCCCACACTATTTGAAAACATTATTTCTTGTGATTAACCTCTGTTCTTCCAAGTTATTTTTTCTCATAGATCCATAATAAGTTTTTTACTTAAATAAAAGTTAATGTACCTGACTAAAACAAAAAGCAAACAAACAAAACTCTTTCAAGAAGACAAAACAAAACCAGGCATGTACACTCTTAGTCTTAGTACTTGGGAAGCTAAGGCCAGCTGTACTGGTGAACAGTGATCTTGAGACTAGCTAAGGCTGCGTAGTCTGTCTCAACAAAGCTGGATTGTGGAGTCCATACTATTATAACCCATCACTGACCCCATATCCTATCCACTTTGCAGAGGTGAACAAATAGCTGGCCCAAATGAGGGAACTTCCAGGGTCACATGGCTGTGAGTGACAGCACTGGAATCTAACAGCCCAGTCCATAATGCTCTGCAATTACACAGTAAAGACAGAATTTCCTTTAATCCCAGCCCTCAGGAGGCAGAGGTCTCTGCTAGACCATTCTGGATTCTGGAATGTTTTAGATAGGAAAGCGTTAGGGTTTTGAGGCAGAAGAGTACCTTGGCAGATAAGGGCCAAGGAATGCCACATCACATCATACTCAGACCTCACATAAGAGATTTATTTAGAGGGTTGGGGAGGCTGCCTCTGGGTGGGAATAGGGGAGAAAAAGAGGAAGGGGGCCATGATGGCAGGGCTTTATAAAGGGCAGGCAATGCAACTCACAGAAATGTGCCCGATTTGGTGACTGGTGATGATGTGGCTAGCTGCTGGCACTGAGTCCATGAAGGTGGGCTGGGGGTGCACCTGGTTCTGGAACGTGGGTGGCTCTAACACAGTGCCTTTTGCCAACCAAAGCTGTGATCTGCCTAACCACTTTGCAGGGAATGCTTGCTTCCCTCTAAGAAACTGTTCTCTACAGCTTCTTGCCTGGAACGCTCTGCTTCAGATTTAGTAGTGGCCACTGCTGTCCAGGACAGAGATGCCCACACAACCCCTCACAGGCCAACACCAGGAACAGAAGCACAAGATAGCTGATACAGGGACTCTGGAGGGCCAGGCCGAAGGGAAGGGAGTCACCATACCATTCCACTGCAAATTCCAATGAACCCAGCCCCTTCTCCTGTTTCTTGCTCCACCTAACCCGTGGCCTGGCTCCCTGGGTCACACAGGTGGCATTCAGGAGTGGTTGTTAATAGGTTTTCTCTGTCCATGAAATAAGCCAATTCAAGCCAAATTAAAAATAAAAGAAAAAAAGACAGGTTTATTGGGGACAACTCTCGGGCAGGTTCACCCATCCCAAGGAACGGGGCCAGGGAAATTGCCATGCAGACAGGGAGATTGGGTGAGGGGAACATACGCATGCACCCAGGAAGAGAAAGGGAGAGAGGGAGAGAGGAGGAAGGGGATAGGGAGAGGGACATGGGAAAGGGTAAGATAGGGGGAGAGGGAAGGAGGGAGGGAGGGAGAGAGAGAGCATAAAATGTCTGGATTATATATGGAAGGACCTCTGGGGAAGAGAGAAGTTCTGAACAGAGTGGAACCTGAACTCAAAGGGCACCTGTCTTCTGCCATGGAGCTGGGAGGGAAGGTGTGGGCTGCTGGTGAGGTTGGGTCCTGTGAGGGGACCAGTCAAGTCAGGGAGGCAGAGGACTGAGCCTCTAAGCACAAATGTGCCTCCTGGTTCTCTTTAGAGGGTAATGATGTTGGAGCCAATGCTGTAGTCCCCCCACCCCCATTTGGGGCCTCCCAGGTTGACATTCCCTTAAGTAATTCCACTGCTCAAGCTAATGTGTGAGCTGGGGAAAGGGAAAGGGGGCAGCTTTGTAGACCTTTTGGTTGCAAAGTTGGTCAGGGAACACCCAAACTGAAAGCACAAGGGAGGCACCCAGCAAGGTGCCTGGTGATGCAAGAGCTTGGAGAAGGGGAGGGCAGGTTGGATAAGCTTTGCTAAGGCCCCCTGGCCCTGGTCACTCTGCTAATAAAACTTCAGGGCCACCAGTTTCTACCAGACAGCCTCAATAGGTGGAGGGGACAATCTCCAAGTCACTTAGGTTCTGCTGTGTCTGTCTATACGGCATATACCATGCCTAGGAGGTCTTGAGCATTGCACTGCAGAGCTGAGAGCTGATGGCTAGGGTTGGCAAAGTCCCAGGTCCTGGAGCAGTTTTGGAACCAGGGTATGTACACAGAGTGCAGCAGGGAGGAAGGCAAGGCCTGGACACAAGGACACTATCAAGGGCCTCTGGGAGCATGGTATTTATTCTCATGGAACAGAGATTGGAGGGCAAATCTCATGTAACCCCTAAATAAAAGCAAAGAGAATTGCCATACAACTGGAACCGCATTGGTTCACTCTTCCATTCACATAGCTGAGGAAGACTGAGTGTGGTAAGCTCCCACCTAGCCCTGAGCCTTGCTGGCGTCTGGTGTTTCCTGCCTCCCTGCTGAGCTGGCTCTGTAACCCCCTCCCCCCCCAGTACAAACAACAGTAAATAATAGAGAGTCAGAATCCGCAGGATGACAGATAAAAAACAGGGGTGGGGGCTCTGTGCAAGCTTGTGCACCGCCTGGGGCCAAATCTTCTGCTGATTTACCAGCGCATCCGTTCCCCTATGCTGGGGTTCCTTGGGTTCTTCTGTTTCAAACAGGAAGAAAGGAAAGCACGGAATGGTTGAGAAACATTCCTGGGGTCACCCAGCCAGTCAGGAGGTAGCAGCCCCACCCTGGTGGCTAGGTCTTCCCAGGGGGCAGGGATTCGCCAGGTGACGGCCACCTGCTGATTCTCTATTGGCAAGAGGACTATTTTAGAGCAGGGATTCTCTCGAGACTCACGTGATGACAAGGATCATTTAGCAAATGTTAAAAGGAATCCAAACTTGTCACCCTCACTGAGCAGGTGTAGGGATCAGGATCTAACTTAAGGGACATCCATGTTTGGGAATAGTGTCTCTGGACACCACCTGGGAGATCCGCCCATCTTTGCTGTTGCTTTGTTGGCTCTACATGTGGCCTGGAGCCATACAGTAAGCACACAATCAGCGCTTGCTAAACTCCTTAGCCAGTCATCTCAGCTCCGGCTTTAATCACCGGGCTGGAGAGTGACTGAGTTGTCTGCACCTTAGCACAGCCATTCCTCCTGTAGTTGTCCCAACTGGCTGCCTCTACTCTCTGATGTGTGGGCCCCTCTCACACCCCAAAAGCCTGGGGCAGAGCTCCCAAACTGCTTCTCCGTGCCCTGCAGGGGAACGCTGACCAGGAGCTGACATTCCGATGGCTGATAAGGAGCAGGAAGGTCAGAAGGAGGCTGGCCCCTTCCCAGCAGGGCGGACCCAGCCTGCTGATGACTCAGGTTGTCTGATTGGAGCCCCGTGGCCTGGGCAGGGCCTGTTCTGCTGCCTCCTGGGGCCTGAGACAGTCATCCAGTGCAGGTCAGGGAGGCCTGGAGGCCCCCTGCCCACCCCACCCCCTCCTCCTTGGCAGCGTGTCGTCTGCTCACCTGGCAAGGTAAGCTCTAGACATCTCTACTGGGTCTGCCCCAGGAGAGACCTACAGTCTGCTCACCTGTGAGAACAGGTGAGGGCTAGAGAGGCTGTTGCTTGGGGTGGTGACCACTTGAACAGGTCTGGTCTGGAGCAGCAGGGAGGACAGGTTTCAGGTGGCTGTGGTCAAGGAAAGGGACCCTGATAGCCCCCAGTCTGAAAAGTGGATGGAACTGGGCCCTCCCAGGGCTGACAGAAGGTATGAGGCAGAGGGTGTGGTCTCCCCACGATCTGGACGGAGCCAGGTGCCTTGTGGAGTGGTGGAATCCCAGAGGCAGCTGCTGATGTCTTCTGGCCTCAGTACCACACTTGCTGGATGAGCATCTTTGGACAACTCTACTCCTCTGAGCTGCAGTTTCCCCATCTCTCTGCTGGGGCGTACTATCAGGTTCCCAGAGCAGTGTCTGCATGTGACTAGTGACCACGCACTAGGCACCCTGTGGATGAAGCAGGAGTCCTGGGTTGGGATCTGGGGGCAGGATGCTGGCCACCTTTAAATGCTTCCTACCTGCTGGACACCAGCACCAAAGGCAGGGGCATCCTGCGCTTTGCTCCCAAACTCCCTATTCTCAACCCAGCTCAGCCCTCTCCTCACCAGGGACTCAAGTTCCTGCCAGCTGACAGCCCTTGAGGACAGTAGGGCAGTAATCAGAAGGGGTCTGACAACCCGCCCCCATCTTCACCTCCCCAGGCCATGACACAGCGAAGGGTACTCCTGTTCCTGCTGAGTGAGTCTGTTTGCCCTTGGATTTTAAAGCTGGCCTGGGCTGGTGAGTGTGTGGACTTTGTACTGAAGCTGAGGAGGCCAGCTTAGTCCCTAGAGAAAGGGTTAGGCCTCCTGTGAATCTGTTTGTCCTTGGGTGTCATAAGTCCAGGGATGCCTGTCTCTTTCCCCACCCCCAGGGCTGGGAGGACTGGAGCTCATGTAGCCTTTTGCACTTTGTAGTAGCAGTCCCGGCCGGCCTCAGTAGAATTTTGTTCATGCTGAAGGGTGTGTGTCCATCCTCCAGGAACCCAGCAGGGAAGAGGCTCACAATTCCACAAGTTTGGAACAAGGTGCTATTCAAAAGCCTGCCTTAGTCTCCCTGGTGCTTCTGGACAGTAGAAAAGTTCTAGATTCTGCCCCAAGCTTCTGTAGTTAACACCATGAGAAGGTGTGGCCCAAAGTCGTGTGCTGTAGGAGGGCTGGGTTTGACCCTGAGTAGGTCCTTCAGCAGGAGCCAATCCATATGTGGCCATCCTGAGCCTCAGTCATTTGCCCTCCAAATGCATCTAGCCTTGTCCTCTGACTGGGACTCATAGACTTCAGTATTTGGAACATTTCAGCTGAAGGCAGGACAGAGAGTCCCTGAACAGCCCACTGTCCGCTGTTGTTGGTGTCTCCTGTCGTGCAGGGTGGAGGAGGGGTGTCAGCATTTCTTTTGCTGTGACCCAAAGCAACTCCTGGAGGAAAGACATTACTTCATCTTACAGCTTGTAGTCCATCATGCAGGGAAGCCCAGGTGGAAACCTGGAAGCAGAAACTGAGGCAGAGACCATGGAGGAATGCTGCTTTTTCTTTCTTTCTTTTTTTTTTTTTTTTTGGTTTTTCGAGACAGGGTTTCTCTGTTTAACAGCTCTGGCTGTCCTGGACTCGCTTTGTAGACCAGGCTGGCCTCCAACTCGCAAAGATCCGCCTGCCTTTGCCTCCCAAGTGCTGGGATTAAAGGCATGCGCCACCACCGCCCGGCTTTCTTTCTTTGTTTCCTTTTTTTTTTTGTTGTTGAGTCAGGGCCTCACTATGTAATTCTGTCTGTCCTGTAGTTTGCTATGTAGACACGGCTGGCCTAGAACTCACAAGAGATCTGCCTGCCTCTATCTTCTGAGTGCTGGGATTAAAGGTGTGTGCTACCACACCTACCCTGCTTTTTCTTTTTAAAGAACAGAATCTCTTTGTACCTACCCTAGCTGACCAGGAACTCATTATGTAAACCAGATAGGCCTCAAACTCACAGACATCTACCTGACTCTGCCTCCTAAGTGCTGGGATTAAAGGTAGGTACCACTATGCCTAACTAGCTGCTTTCTTAAATATCCCAGGACCACCTTCAAAGACCTGGTACCACCCACATCAATGGTTCATCAAGAAAATGTGCCGGGTGTGGTGGCACATGTCTTTAATCCCAGAACTCAGGAGGCAGAGGCAGACAGATCTCTGTGAGTTCAAGGCCAGCCTGTTCCTGGTCTATAAAGTGAGTCCAGGACGGCCAAGGATATCCACAGAAACACTGTCTCAAAAAACATAGAAAAAGAAAAGAAAATGCCCCACAGAGTTGCCTATAGGCCAATTTTATGGAGGCATTTTCTCAATTGAGGTTCCTTCCTCCCAGGTGACACTAGCTTAAGTTAAACTGACAATAAGTGACCAACACAAGGGGTATCCACGCAGGACCTTGTGAGGATCTTAATACAACTGGAGGCCTCTCCACACTCAAATCCTATTCTGTCCCAGGGCCTTCCCTCTTTCAGCTTTAAGAAGATCCACCATGCATTTATAACCCATTGGATTGGTTTTTGGTTTTTGTTTTTTTTCCCTACAGGCCCTGGTGGCCCCCGTCCTCTTGATTTGCATGTCTGCTGAGGTTCACTCTTTGTGCTGTGATGGTCAATGGCTCCTAAGAGCACCATGGCACCACACCCACCTCCACAATGTCGTTAGACAGTTTCATTCCAAAGTCCCCTGAGTTACCCTGCCACAGACAGCCCCGCTGCTGGCCCCATGCTCTGCATCCTAGCTTGATCTCTCTCATGCAGGGGAAGCAAGTGTGCTCGAGTGCCCAGGTGGCACACAACTGCCCTTGCCTCGCTTCCTGCCTGACGCGTCTCCAGAGCATGCTCGTTGTGCAGGGAAAGCCCTGGTTCCCTTATCATCGCTTTTGCTGTGCAGTGTGGGAGGGAGTGTGACTTATCTGACACCCAGGCTATTTCCAAGGTGCAGGTGTTGTAAACAGCTGGCTTGGCACCTGTCCCCACACCAGAGGCAGCAATCTGAAAGCGAGTACCTAGGAATGGAGCTGCTGGCCAAAGGTGAACGCACTTGTGATTGCAAGTGCTGGTGACCTAGTGGCACTCTGACCTTGACTGCCTGCCAAGGATGTGGTGACAGATGTCAGTGTTGGCTGATCTAACCTTGGAGGCAGCAAAGGGAGTCTTGAGGTCGGTCAACATCATGTCCTGTTTTAAGGTAATGCCTAGGAATGGGGAAGTCATTTCCCTTTTTGACTGTAGTTGCTTAAATGCAGGTGTCTGGTGAGGTCTGTTCCCCACCTAGCTTCTTGTCCCCACTGTGGGCCGCAGGACCATCCATAGTCCTCTGGGGGTGAAGAGGATTGGGGCTGGCATTGCAGCGGCTGCTTACCTCTACCTCACTCCCACTGTTAGGCTCACTCAGAACTTCACCTAGAGGCCCACATCGCCCAGCACACCCACTAGCCTCCAAGACCTCATTCAAGTGTCACTAAATGGTGTCCTAAAAGCCTTCCTTGACTGCCCAGCAGAGTGACTGTCCCCTTTGCCCCTCCTCCACATTCCACATACATACACAGTAGGATTTGTCTGGGTTTGTGGGATTGGGCAATGCAAGAGTCTGCTTTGGCCCCTCGCTTTGCTGGCCATGAGTCTGTGTGGTAAGGTTACTCGGATCCTCTCTGCACTGTCCTGGGGAGGTCACCATGTGGTGCACGCCTTTAATCCCAGCACTCAGGAGGAAGAGGCAGGTGGATCTCTGTGAGTTCAATGCCAGCCTGGCCTACAAAGACAGTCCAGGACAGCCAAGACAGAGAAACTGTGTCTTGGAAAACCAGAACCAAAAAAAAAAAAAAAAAGAGAGAGAGAGAGAGAGAGAAAAGAGAAAAAAGAAAAAACCTTCAAAGGTTTTTTTCACTTGGGTTTTAGTTAATTCCAGGTGTAGTTGAGCTGACAACCATGAACAGATATCACACCTTGGGTTACCATCCAATGCCACTTCATTTTCTTCCTCAAATTGTTGTAGCTGAGTCCATTTTCTGTTAGTTCCTGTGTCCTCTTGGCATAGGCATATCACAGTGGGGACCTGTTGAGCCACCACCAATCATTCATCTGCCTATCAATTTATCTATCTATCCATTTATCTTTCTGCCTGTCCGTTTATCTACCTCTCCATGGTTGGTTGATCAGCCCAGCAATTGTACTCTCTGATCTCCTGGCACCACCCACTCCATGCCCATCCAGCCTTCTAGAAAATGTATTCAGGCACATTTCATGAGCCACAGCTGTCTGGGCATCCCACCTCCAGGCCACTTTCCACCCATCTACAGTCAAGATTTAGTCAATTGATTCCCTGGCCTGCTTCCTGCCCTGGCCCAGCCTTAGGGGTGGAGCTATTCTGCCTGTCTGGCCCCTATGTTTATCATTGTCACTTGACTGTGAGCTTTGGTGGGTGATCTAGGCTCAGTGGCTCAGCAATATCTCTGATGCTCAGCACTGATCCATCTCCTCCACTCTTGCCCCTGCTGAAATATGACAACAGTGACAATGGCTTTCTTTGTGGTCCCCTCCTTTGTGCCTAGCAGGCGCTGAGCCTGGGAGACTTGGAGGCTGAGAAAGCTGTTGACACCAGAATCTGTTCTTCATCAGTCACCTCTGAGGAGAGTGGTGTGTGGGATGGATAGTGTGAGATGGGTGTCTGTCACCAGATTGTCTTTTGTGTATGAATAGTGCTCTACAGAGGTAGAGGGCATGTCCATCCCTGTGGCATCTCTCCAGTCCTCTTGTGTTCTATCCTGTCTACTTCTGTGCACACTCTCCACTTATATCACCAGATTGTCTTTTGTGTATGAATAGTGCTGTACAGAGGTAAAAGGCATGTCCATCCCTGTGGCAGATGAGGAGACCCCACAGTGCACACCTGGCCTGGCATCAAGCAGTGATCCCTCTGGCCACTCCCCCATTACGTCACTTGGGAAACACCACAGCTGGGTTCCTGGCTTGTGAAGGGTTCAGGTGTGGCTGTCACCTTAGGGCTTGCTGCTGAAAGCATGCAGGTGGTACTTGATGCCTCTCAGTCTGTTGCTCCAGTACCCCTCCCCCAATCATGATGCCACACAGGAGGTGGGAGTGAACATAGGAGCCACGCTTGCCTCCTGGCTCCAGGCTCCAGCTAAGTAATCCCTCAATCTGTCATAGCTAGGACCAAGGGAGGACAGGGTACATGCAGTTTGCTTGGTTGGAGAGACCAGGAAGGGGACCTCTGGCACTCACAGCTGGCCCTGGGCTCATGACTGAAGCAAAGGCAGCTTGGGGTGTGTGGCTGGCAGGTACACTGACAGGGTGTGCAGCACTTGAGGTCTGGCTAGGAGTGGAGAGGTAGGAAGTGGCTGAGAGAATAAGTGGGGCTGTGCCCTCCATAACAGCCAGAACTGACTCAGGACCATTGTCTCCAAACCCCTATTAAGCCCAAGGCTGGCACCAAAGGGCAGCGCTGCAGAAATCCCCATCTTAGAGGGCAGTGATGTGGACTGGGGGCCTCAGTTTCCAGAAAGAGGTCTTAGCTGATCCAACTTTGTTCCTTACAAAGCTACATGGGAAGTGTGTGCTTGGACTGGTTAATGTTTGCATAAACCACGGTCAAGAGCATCCCAGGGATGACTGGGCTCTAGGAAATGCCAGGAATTCCAGGCAAGGCCTGCTCCCTGGGTCAGGTGTACAGGGGGAGCCTCTAGGAAGTGAGAGCCGGTGGGGCTTGGGGTCTGATGTCCTGGCAACACATCTACTAGCTGGGACAAGACCTTCCTAAACTATCTGGGAAAGTGGCAGCCGTGAAGCACCCACACAATCCCAGTCTAGAACTTTCTTTTCTTTCTTTCTTTCTTTTTTTCTTTTTGTATTTCTCTGTGTAGCATTGGCTGTCCTGGAACTCACTCTATAGGCCAGCTGGCCTCGAACTCAAATATCCCTCTGCCTCTTCCTCTCAAGTGCTGAGATTAAAGGTGTGTATGTCACCACTGCCGGAACAGTCTAGAACTTTCTACTCTCAGTCCTCTGTGCACTCAGGACCTGTAGGCCAGACTGTCTAAAGACCTGACCCCTCCCAGCTCTGTGGCCTTATCCTGTGAGACCGCCACCCTTTGCTGTTGAAGATGGCCTGCTGGGTTTTCTGGTGCTCCCAGGCTGCATGGTGACAACTTTGGCTTGGCAACCTGGACACAGTGGGAAGTAGGGCTCTGCACCATCTCCTCTCCTGTGTACTCTCCCCGTTTTCTGGAGTATGAGCACCTTCACCCTTCTTCTGAGAGCCTTGCACCAGGATGGAAAGCACTGTCCAGGAAGTCATTGTCACACACCTATGGGACCCGGCCTATTGAGGCCACCCAAGGGAGAGAAGTGATTGTGGACTTTCTAAGTTCCAGGTTGGAGGATGATGCTGTAGGGACAATGCTGGAATGTCACTGGCCAGGGTTACTTCCCCAGGTCTGGGGCATTGCAGAGACTGTGTTCTCCTAGGAGCAGGTGTCTTTGGTCTGGCAGAGGCAAGGGAACTGCTTCCTGTGAACCTCCACCTGGGTGGCCTGGCTTTCTGTCCATCTGGCCTGAGTGGCCCTCAGTTACCTGAAAGCCCATTTCCCTCCCTTCCTTTGTTTTGCAAAGAGCAGCTCCTCCAATCCAGGGCTGGAGTACATTTTTACTCAGGGCTGGCTCTAGTAACCAGAGCCAACAATAACAAACAGATCAGCACCTGCAGGGTAGAAGGCTCTAGAGCTATCCAAGTGTGCACACACAGCAGCTGCTCTCCAGCACCAGACTCAGGCTGCCCCAGCTAGTGGGGTATAAGCAGACAAAGAGGGACACCACCCATCAAGGACACTCAAAACCCACCAGCCTGCCCTTCAGGGTGGGTGAGGGTCAGGGATGAGCATGTCTTAGAGGTGTGATTGCAGTCTGCCATTCTGTTGAGATACAGGACATTTTGCTGAAATACAAGCTGGTTTCAAAGTAGGCCATCTAACATGAAAGTCAGGCTAGGGCACACACCCAAGGCTGCCTGTACCTGTACCTAGGCAGGGCTGATCTCTAAGAATTCCCTTTGAAATGAAAATACATTGAATGCCCTTCTTCCTGTGCAAGGGCCTGAGGGTGGCTCTCTCTACAAGCGTCAGTTTCCCCATGTACAACCCTGAAGGATGTTAATTGCTGCCTTGTCATCCATCCATCTTCATCTGGAGCCCACCATCCATGAGAGAATAAATGGGTTACTGTCTTTCTCCTCTGTGTGTCTGCTTCCCCCTCCGTGTGGAGCAGAGAAAGTTTGTATTCATGCATCTTTCTCAAGTCAGAGGCTCCCAGCATCTCTTTAAGCAGCCATTCCACATCCTAGCAAACATTTTCCCCACATAGAGCCTTTGCATGCTCAGTCTGTCAAGGGGGACTCTCTTAGTGAGCCACTGGTATCAGGCCAGTGTGACCCAAGCTGCCTCTAAGCCTCAGTAGAGTGGTCCATAGAGCAGACTCACAGGCCATAGCTGGTCCTCTGGTGTGTAAAGTGGTGGTGGAGGGTGGTCATGCCTGCCCTTGGCTAGTCCCCTGATGCCCCATTGTAATGGCATCAGGCCTGATGGTCAGCAAAGCTAAACCTATTTTTTCCTTGAGCCTTAAAGTATGCTTGTCCTCATGTTCTAGAATGATCTTGAGGCTCTTCTGGAGGCCTCTGCTCTCCTGAGCTCAACATTTATAATCCGTTGCAGATTAAACACAGGGCGGGGTGCTTAGCCTCTCCTAGCTGCCCATGTTAGGGAGTGAGTGGCTGCAAGACGCTCAGTCCTCTGGGATACAGCTGGGCTTAAGCGTTGTTTTCTGAGCTCACCTGTCCCCTTGGATCCATCTTTTCCTAGTTTCCCTCCAGCATCTGATCTAGGATCTACCACTTCCAGGAAGTCCTGTCTCTGTTGTCCTCCTGGCCTTCCCTCTAAGCACTTACCATTACTGTCCAAGTCAGACACGGCATCCTGGTGTCAGAGTTGGTTCAGTAGGCTACCAGGACCCTGGGGCTTCAAGTCACAACTGGATCTTGGTGGGCAGCATGTGGACTCCCCCATAGGTAGGACTTGGAACAGATAACCCTGCTGTCGCCCACTTGTCCCCAAGGAGGCTTTTGAGTGTGCCACACAGGGGATGCCATGCAGAGGGGTGGAATCAGAGTATGTATCAGGGTATGTGTGGGGAGAACAAGGGTGCTGGGTACCAGCTTAAATCCTATAGTCTACTGAGGGGACTAGGCCAGGAACCTTTCTTTGTCCCTGTTGTGGTATGAATAGCCTCTTGGGGATGGCTCTATCCTGTGACTTAGATACATCCCACTCTTCTGTTTTACAACCACAGGGACAGCCACCGATGTTAGCTGTGCCCATGGCTTCATTCAATGTGTACTCATGGTCCTCATGGGCCTAGATCCTGAGCAGCCTGAATGATGGACAAGGAACACCTTGCCTCAGAAGGCTGGCTTCTGTCAGGGAGTCCTCCTTGAGGAGGATAACATGCCTTCCCTGTAGCTCCATGTGGCTTCCCTTCCTGGAGCAGATGGAGAAATGTGGAGAAGTGGGGCAGGGTGAGGAGCAGCTGGCCATTGGTCCCTTGAGCACCTAATGCATCTCAGTAGCACCTGTGAACTATGTGGTAAAGAGGGACAAACAAGGGAAGTGGGGGTCACTGCTCTTTGACCTAATGCTTAAAGCATGGGCCTGAGATGATCTGGAGACCTTACCTCAGAGTAGGATAGCAGTGCTGGCCTGTGTAGAAAATGGCTAATTAAATTATTAACTTGTATTTATATTATCATTAATGGGTCAGCAGTGTTAATCCTTAACCCACCATTATAAATGGGCACACAGAGAACTGATGGATTTTTAACAAGCCTTGGCCTGAATTGTGCAATCCTAGCCCATCTAAACTAGCTCTTAATTCTATTTCCCAAATATGACCCCCTATGTACATACATCCCCTTGGACTATTGTCCACACTATGTTCCAGACCATGTGGAATGACCGTCTTTCATCTACCCCATTATCTGTCTCCTTCTTCCTGCTCCTAGCTTCTTCCCCTTCTCCTCCTGGAGGCTTCTTCCCATAAACCTCTCTGCTTCAAAAAACCCACACCGTAGTCCTGCCTACCTCTGTCTTTGCCCAATCTCAGGCCTCAGCATTTATTTAAACAATCAGAGAAAGTAACAGACAGCAAGTAGGCCTCTGGGACCAATTAATTAACATTTAGAATGCATAATATCACCCTATCAGGCCTGAGCTGAGGGACCCTGGGAAAAACACCTCTCTAAGTCTGTTTGATATCAAGCCTGATGGGGATGCACAGATGATAGTTTCATTAGGCTATGACTAAGCCCCATGGCATGATCTACCCAAGGGCTTAGCATCATGGCAATGACAACTTGAACATACTACAGCCATGTCAGGGATCAGAACTGTGAGAGCTGTATGCCTCCCAAGTCTACTTTCTGCAAAGGGGAAACTGAAGCTCAGGAAAGTGATAGGTCTTTCCAAAGGGATCTCAAGCGGGTCAGGCTGGGGTTTGAGTGGCTCTCTGGAAGCCAGAGCCATGTAGCCCACAATTTCGGGTGATCCCGCTGAAGAGCCCCAGACCAGAAAGGTACTTGCTCCTGTTGGATGGCCCTGGAGCACCCAGCATACATTGGGGGAGGCTCTCAGAAAATCCCCCTGGCCTTGGGCCAAGAGAGCAGCTTCTGAGACAAACAGGATACTGGTTTGGGCGCAGGGGGACAATAGCCGGGAGAGGAAATGCCTCCAGATCCATGTATGGGTGTGGGCTTGTAGGGGCCTCTGTTGACACAGCTTCCGGAAAAATAGGGCTGGTGGAAGGTTAGCACCCCAAGGGTCTGCATGAGAGAGAGAGAGAGAGAGAGAGAGAGAGAGAGAGAGAGAGAGAGAGAGAAAAGAAGAAGAAGAAGAAGAAGAAGAAGAAGAAGAAGAAGAAGAAGAA
>CAJQZJ010031795.1:6005053-6022744 GCA_907164525.1 Lophiomys imhausi | reverse complement strand
ACACACACACACACACACACACACACACACACACACACACACACCCTACACACACTGTGTAAAGTAACCGCTGTCATCACCACCACCATATACACACTGTAAAGTAACCCCTACCAACACCACCACCACCACACACACACACACTCTGTGAAGTAACCCCTATCACCACACAAACCATGGCACCAGAATGACTGTAGCCAGGCCCATCCAGCCTATGGACTTCTGTGTAGGAGGCTCAAAAATGGCTGTCAGCAGCAAGGCTGCTAAGTGGATAGGACATCCTGAGCTCTGAGTCTTGGAGGGCCAGGGGTGGGGGTACAGCAGAAGTCACAAGAAACAGAGCAAATGACTCTGATCTCCTCCAGTGAATGTGAATGCTTCCAATGTGGCATTTCTCCATGTTAACTGCATCACGCTCTGAGGGTATATATATAGACACACTAATTTTTTTCTGAATTGTTTGAGAGCAAATTTTAGACATGCTACCCTTGCATCTGGAAAGACATCTGGTAGAGGGGACAGAGTCAGAGATCTGAACTTGGAGGTTGGCAGAGCCATGGGACGTGGGCAATGTCCTGATGCTGAAAGGGAAAAGTCTGTGACTGGCTGCACCTTGATTCACTCCTATGCCCGTGTTGGGCTCCAGAAATGGGCTACTGGCTTTGGGCCGGTTTCTTACAGTGTGCTGTTAGGCCAACTGCCTATCCCATTTTTTTTTTTTGGGTTGTGGGGGGTTGGTTTATGAGGCTTGTGAGAAAGGAGTCCAGTGGGTTCCAACCCTTCTACCTGAGGGACCAGGTTGTTTGGAGAATCACGTGTCCCTCTAATCACAATCACCTGGTGTGTTGCAGATTCGGCTCCTCCCCACAGCATGGCTGGGCGGGCTGCTGAAACCCCTTCCAGCCAAATGGCCGTGTATCCCACAGGTGAGCATCAGGGCCTGACTTCTGCAACAGTCCAAGCCTGCAGAAGAGGCAGGTACTGCCATCTCTCTCCACTCTCCAGGGACCTAAAAGCCTCCCACTCAGCCCCACCTGCTTTGCTTTGTTTTCGTATTTTTGAGACAGGGTCTCATTCCATAAACCAGGCTGGCCTCAAACTCAAGGCAGTCCTGCCTTAGCCTCCTCTGTGCTGAAATTATAGGCATAAACTACCACACTCGGCTTAGGTCCTACCTCTCGAAGGCCCCACCACTTCCCAACAGCACAAGCTAAGGACCAAGGCTTCAACACATGGGCCGTGGGGAGGGGTCACTCCAAGTCGCAGGATCAGGAAGTGTACAGAGTCTTGAGAGCCTACTGGCATCCACTAAGACCTTTCCCACTTTCCGCTGGAGGCTTCTTATATTAACATTATCTTGAACAAGGCAAATGCAGGTTCTTGCTTCAGAGTGCCTTGGATTCTAAGTGTCTCCATACACAAAAGGCCAGTGTCAGCCCACTTGCCTCTGTACCTTCCCCTAGCATCTACTGGGGACAGTTGGAGTAAGGAAGCTCCCTTTATCCTTGGACCCTCACTGTTGTCTCCAGCTGTGGGGAGCTTGAGCACCCAGCTTTGGGATTGAACTTAACTTCCGCTGCTGTCTGTTACAGGCATCATCCTTGGAGTGTCTTTTGGGGTAGTGAGTGCTGCCCGCAGTCTCTTGGGTGCACAAACTATTGTGGGCTTGCAAATGCAGACCCTGCCCTTGTAGGGAAGAGGGGCTTCAGAAGCGAACACAGCTCAAGTTCCTTATGAAGTGTGAGATTCTAGAAGCTTCCACACTGCTCAGCCTCCAGCCCTCCCCAACCTTGGGTGAGAATGTTGACTTCAGAATGCCTAGAAGATGTAGGCAGGTGCTCTGGGATTGTCCCAAGGATGGGGGAATTGTCATATTTCTTCTTCCTTCCGTCATTCTCCCCTCCACCCTTGGTGTCCTCGATGGAGAGAACAGCCCCTGAGAAGGCTGCTGCCAGCGATCTGATGTTTCACTTCAACCTTGAGAGTCAGGGGGCCAGTTTTCTCAGCATTTTCAAACACTGGGACAGAAATTGTCTTCCCAAGAGCCTGGATTCTGGGACGAGAGGCCTTAGAGGAGGAGAATGTTGTAGTGGGAGGGAGGCCGATCCCAGGTCAGGAGCTAGGCAAGGTGGCAGGCAGCCAGCAAGGACCTGATCTGGAGCCTGGGGCAGGGCTGAGGATGCCTTGTGTCTTGAAGCAGCAGAGAGGACCACACAGGACCAACAGATTTTAATTTTCTGGGGGAGGAGACGCTAATCACATGGCCGACTTGTATTCAAATTTACTGGAATATATAAAAAGGCTGGCACCTCAGCCACACTGGGCCCCTCTCAAGAGCACTGCAGCCCCAGATGGCTGGTGGCCACTGCATGCAATGAGCAGACAAATTGGGGTATCCACCATAAAGAACTACTCACCAGACCTTGCTGCGTTACAGTTCTGGGAGTCAGGCCAGGCCAGGCCAGGCCAGAAGCATAAGGCTCTGGATGTGTGGAGATCAGAATGCTGTCTGAGGGAACCCCAAGCAAGCTAGCTGCAGTTCAGCTGCCCCTCCCCAGCCAATGCATCTTTTTGGTTTTTTGAGACAGGGTTTCTCTGTGTAGCTTTGGCTGTCTTGGACTTGCTTTGTAAACCAGGCTGATATCAAATTCACAAAGATCTGCCTGCCTCTGCCTCCCAAGTGCTGGTATTAAAGGCGTGTGCCACCACACCTGGTCCCAGCCAATGCTTCTTAAGGGTGGGCAGGGGCAAGGGTCAGGGGACTGGTGGTAGTTGATAAGGTGTGGGGATGGGGCCCTTCTGAAGGTGGGAAAGAGCCAGTATGGAGTTTTCAGAGAGCCTGGCATGCCCATGGTGGTTGTTCGAGTTGGACTCACATCTGAACCTGGGTGGTGGGACTGGGAGGCTGAAGGTTATAGCTACTGAGGGACCCTTGCTGAATGGGGGTACTCTTTGCTGGTCCATGGGAGAGATGGAACATGAATCCCCTTCTTCCTGTGCAGGGCAGGCCATAGCTAGGGAAACTGAGGCTGCAGAGGTAAACAGTAACCCAGGGTCCTGTTCCCTATTGGACGACACAGACAAACGGTGGAGGAAATAGCTGTTTATGACTTTACAGGCATTGTGGAGTTTGTTAGATTCTAGGCCTCTGTTGAGCGGTGGAAACTGGTGGGGAGCATTTCCTCCATCGAGGCCAGACAAGCTGCTTGACCCACCTCCTGCTCCTCCAGACCTGACCCTGCAACTGTTGGCTGTGAGGCGGAAGAGTGGGCTGCGGAGCCCCAGCCTGCAGCAGGCCCTGCGGAGCCGACTCCGCCTGCTGGAGAATGACAGCCGGGAAGTGGCCCGTGTGCTTGGAGTGAGTCAGCTCTCAGGAGCCTGGGGAGCAAATGGGGACACCTCCCTTCACAGCAAAGACAGAAGAGGAAGGTGGTAGATCTGAAAGAGTCACTCAGAGGACAGTGAGGGCCAGGGCAGGGGCCAGTGCCTAACTGCCACCTCTCGAGGTCCCTGAGCTTAGGGGCTGGGGTGTGTGTCATTATCACAGACTTGGGGCAGAATGTCCTGGCTTTGGTGTTTGCCTGGCCCATGTGAAACCAGCTTCTTTATCTACACATTGGAAATGCTTAGAATATTGTCTCCAGTGAGCCAATATATCAGATAACCAATACCCAAAGCTGCTCAGCAAATGGTGCCTCAAGGCTGTGGCTCCAGGCTTGGAGCCCACCTGACCACTTAGAGGCAGTGGGTTTTAAAAAAGAAGTTCCCTTGTTTTTTTTTTCCTGTCAGGTGGATAACAGTGAGTTTTCAAAATGTAAGGGAATGAGCTCTGTGCTTGTCACCCCAACCAAGACCTGCAAGTCCCCTGGAGGGCTACACACCAGTTCTCTAACGGCTGGATGCACTGAGGCCAGGGCGATCATTGTCACTCTCTGTCTCTTCCTCTGAAGGAACTGTCAGCCAGGCTGCTGTCCATCCACAGTGACCAGGACCAGATCGTGGTGACATTTAAGACTTTTGAAGAAATCTGGAAGTTTTCCACCTACCATGCTCTTGGTAAGACAGCCACCTTCCCACAGTGTGTTGTGGTGCCCTCTCCCCTCCCCTGGAGGAACCTGACTTCACATCACCCTAGACGCTACAGAAAAAAACAGAAACAAAACCCCCCGGGCCAGGCTGGGGGAGGGCAGGGCTTCGCAGCAGGGTATGGCCCTGAGCTTTGTGGTCCCTCTCTCTCTGCATTCTCAGAGAGAGCCTGGAGTCTTGCACCCTAGCACACCCTGCTATGCGTACTGTCTTGACCCTGGCTGCTTCCACGCCTGTCCAATCTACAGCCTGTGAGCTACCTGCAATCCAGGAATGTTGGCCAACACAGACTCATAAGTTTACTTAAAAATAGAGATTTTAACCAGGCAGTAGTAGCACACCCTTTGATCCCAGCACTCGGGAGGCAGAGGCAGGCAAGACTCTGAGTTAGAGGCCAGCCTGGTCTACAGAGTGTGAGTTCCAGGACAGCCAGGGCTACACAAAGAAACCCTGTCTCAAAAAACCAAAACAAAAACCATGAGATCTTAAGAAATCAATTGTGGGGGCTGGAGAAATGGCTCAATAGTTAAGAGCACTGGCTGCTCTTCCAAAGGATCTGGGTTCAAACCCCAGCAACCCACATGGCAGTTCAAAACTATCTGTAATGGCTGGCTGGGCGTGGTGGCACACGCCTTTAATCCCAGCACTCGGGAGGCAGAGGCAGGCAGATCTCTGAGTTCCAAGCCAGCCTGATCTACAGAGTGAGTTCCAGGACAGCCAGGGCTACACAGAGAAACCCTGTCTTGAAAAACCAAAATAAAATGAATCAGTTATGCAGCTGTCGTCCAGTGTGGTTTGAGTCACCATTTCTTAGCACTCCAAGCATTCAGGGGTGGAGCCTCCAGAAGTTGATGCTCAGTCTCATATGAGTCAGCTTGTCCTTTGTCCACTCTCTAGGCGTCAGCAGGGGATTGCGTCATCCAGAAGACAGTAACCTATATAGGTCCTATCTTCACTGCCTACCCACATTTGTTGTACATGAAGGATTCGCTCAGCATTTGCCCTAACTTTATTAAGGGAGTGAGGCTAGCCCCTCAGTAATCAGTACTTGATAAAGGTCATGCGATGCAGGATTGATGGAAATGGGCACAGAGCGCACTGGTCATGACGCTGGGGTGTGGGCATCACAGTGCCGGCCCACAGGGCTCTGCATCCTCGGCATCTCTGAATCCCAAAGTGCACCAAGGCCAGATGATGTGGTGGGTGAGCAGATGTCACCCTAACAGGCAGGACAGTGAGATGGAGACCCACAGGGTGTGGAGGTGCTGGGATGTTCCCAGGGTCATCGCCAGGTCTGATATTTGGAGTCTTGCGGTTCCCTGCCCCTCCTTGGAGCCTGTCAGTGACAAGCCTGGCCTTCGTAGGCTTCACGCACCACTGCCTAGAGAACCTGCTGGTGGACCAGACCTTCTGGCTGCTCTCACCCAGTGAGGAAGAGGAGACAGCCATTCTCATGTATGTGAACAAGGATGCCTTGAAGCAGACACACAAGAACCTCCTCGCTCAGGAAGGTAGGTAGCAACAGTGACCTTGATTAGACCACAGGTGACTGGGGGCACTATGAGGGACAGCTCTAGACACAGAGTGTCTTGGTGGGAAGCACGATGTGTCATGAGATGCCCTACACATTGTCACTGGTTAAAAAATTTCTAGGCACCAGTAGTGGACTCCACCATCTAGAAGAAAGTACCCCCCCCCCCGTTTGAGCTTGTTGGCCTCATACAGGGAGGGCCATGAGTCCTCAGGAATGAACCTCAGGGCTGCTTTACCTCTTTGGCCATGGGTGGACACCCAGATGAGGCCAAGCTCCTTGGTAACTAACCAAGCATAAAGGAACATGGGAATCCATGTCTATCCCTGACTAGTGAGTGCATTCGGGAGAGGCCAAGTGAGTCCCAGTCTGCCTCACAACCTTAATTGAGTTGAGGCTGGGATCTCCTTTGGGCCTCCTGAGAGGGTATCCTGGGAAAAAGAGGATGGAGTAGATTCCTACAGGGTCCCTGTTCTCACTGTGGGTCTTGGGGCTGAGGCTGGTAGCTTTCCTGTTTGATAGAGCCATGAGTGTCCTGCTGGTCACCCTGATGACCATCTCTGTCCTTTCAAAGGGCCCTTCTTTGTTCTGTGTCCCGACCACCGTGTGAGAATGACGATGGGACCCCAGAGTTCAGGGAAAGGCCTCCAGACACTCAGGCGTGCTTCGGGGGTCCCTATGGGAGTGGCAGTCCTAGAAACAGACTCCATGCCCAGCACGTCCTCCAAAGTGGAAGCAGCAGAGGCCGAGCCAGAGCCCTTGACTCCATTTCACCAGTAGGTACCAAGCTGGAATCGCCATCCTGAGGCCCTGGGTGGTGTGGAGCCTCATAGACTTTACTCCATCTATAGGTTCTGGGTGTACAGAGAGACATATGAGACAGGCAGATGGCAGACCACTTCAGGGCCTCCTGCTGCTCTCTGTAGTGTGGCTGGAAATGCAGTCATATGGCCGCCTGCTTGGAGTAGCAATGGTACCTCCTAGGTAATACTGCCCAGGAGGAGAGGGGAGAGTTGAACATAGCACATGCTGTTTTTCATGCCTGCTCTGGAGAGCATTTGAGGGTCACGTTCAAAGTTCAGACACAAATCTGCATGAATAAAGACTAAAGGCAGGTAAAGCCAGAGGTCTCGAGGAGAGGGAACATGGAGGCTCCTGTTCACTGCGGTGCATGGAGTGTAAGCTTGCTAGGAACTTCCTGGCCACCAAAGTTAAAGGAGACACTTCAAATGAGTAACAGCTGTGGCTGGAGGTCTCTCCTTGGGGAGAGGGAAGAGTTTCTCCCCGGAATACTCCCTATGCACTGGATCTAATGGTGGCCTCATCAGGGATAGGGTATGTCCTTAAGGGTCAGGTTCTCAACAGAGGAGGGGCTGCAGCAATCAGTGAAGCCTTCTGGAGAAGCCAAGGCCCAAGGCAGACCACACAGCAGATGAGAATCCAGGAGACCCAGAGTTGAAATCCATGCCCTTGCTTGGGCTGCAGACCTTCACACTGTGCTGGGCCCTGTTACTCCAGGAGGGCGTCAGGGAGATGCTTTGGGGGGTGGGATCTGCAGGGTCCATGATAACAGGGGTGGCAGTATCCCTTCGGGTGAGGCACCCAGCTGGCATGCAGCATCACACACACCAGCCTTAGGGCCGCACATCTGGACAAGTGTGTTGAAGGAGGGGTGGGATTCATGTGTTTTCTCAAGGGCTGCTACTTCTGAGAAGTCCCCATCTTTCCCCTATCGAGACTCTACAGCACAGACCTCTTCTCACTCCAGGTGGACTCTCAGGGTCCCATGGGATCCTATCGATGAATCCATGAGCGGACCTGGGACACCTGATGCCCAGCTGATGGGTGAGTGTCAGACTTTCCTCCCTGGGGGAGAGTCAGTTGAAGAAGGTGGCAAGGACTAGTACTCTGGAAGTTTCTACATTTGTCCTGAATGTTCCCTAAGTTTGAAAATTAAGCCAGAAATTCTACAATACTTGAGGTTATCTAAACTCAGGTTCAGGGCCCAACTAAATTGCCCAGTACTTGGGGATATAGGCTGGGACTCTTCTCATACCTTACAAAGCCAGAATGTGACATCACAGGGAACTTCATTGAGACTGGTTCATTGGGAGACCCTAGACTTGGCTGGCTGGCTGGACTTTGGTAGAATCCTTGGGGCAGGATGGAGGATGGATAGTCCATCTGGCTCTGTCCTGAGCCTTCCCTGTGAGGACCTAGTCTTACAGGCTGCCCTTCAGCTTGAAGGAAGGGGGAGGGGGAAATGGGTAGATTTTTAGAGCCTAGTGTTTGGATGTTCCCTGTGTCTGGTAAATGCTCACAGAGCCCTGTGAGTGATGGGAGAGCCTGAGGCAGAAATTTGTGTCCAAGGGCTAATGGTCCAGGTCAGTGTTCATTTGTCTCACTCAGCTTCAGTGGCCCATCTGGTATGAGTACCAAAATGCCCCCTCTGAGGGCCACAGAAAAGCTCAGGAGTCATTTCACACACCTCTGGCTCTGGCCATGCAGTCATGGACACCAGCATGTGTCTGAGGGCTATTTTCTCTGCCCCCAGGGCCTCAGCTCTGACCATGTGGCCTTCTTCCTACAGGGCGTGGCTTGGCCTCTGCGGTAGCAGACTTCCAGGGCTCAGGGCCTGAAGAGATGTCCTTCTGTGTTGGTGATGTCATCGAGATCATCGGTGCCCAGGTGCCTGGCCTGCCCTGGTGTGTGGGCCGGCACGTGGCCTCTGGCCAGGTGGGCTTTGTGAGGACTGGCCTCGTCAGCATGCAGGGCCCGGCATCTGAGTGAGTGGTAGAGGCCCCTTTCCTGAACCCCACACTGCTCCTGCAGGGACCCTGCCATCCTCCATTAGCCTCTCAGGAACCACCTGGGCATTGTCCTGGGCAGCTCCTCCCTTCCCTCCTCCACTGGGCTTGATTCAGCCCTTCCAGGGTGCCACCAGAGGGCACTGTGTGACTGTCTAGTGTGCCTATCCACAGTTTCAGTTCTACAGGCTTTGGTGAGAAGTGCCACATGCTGGGTATAACCTCCATGGTGGGAGCCTGAGGCCCAGGTACAGTAGCTGAGCTGTTACGGCTTTTGGGAGTACCCATTCCTGCTGAGCTTCACTCCCATTGGCCAGCTCCTCTGAGCCTTCTGGATGAATCCTTCAAGGTTCTGGTGGCTCCTCACCAGTGTGTTTCCTCCTGTGAGACACTCCCTGTCATACTGTGCAGCCAGCTAGCCCCTATCTGCCTCAGCTCAGCTAGTAACAGCCACAAAGACCCAATTTCCAAAACCAGTTGCCTTCCACGTTCCAGAGGGGCATTTTGAAGGTTCTCCTTGTCTCCCCTTTAGCATAAAGGCCCGTGGAACTTCCGGACCTGGTCTTCATGGCCTCAGATCCCACTTGTCATCAGCTCCCCCGAGGCCATCTGTAAGACAGCTCACCCTTTCTTGGCTCTGAAGAGATGTGGGTGACTCTTTGCTGTCACCTGGTTCCCTAGAACCTTGCACCCATTCCTGGCCCTGTTCTGTCCCTAAGAGAGCCCTATCTGCACCTGCTCCAGGTGAGGGAACCTCCAGGGGAGTTCCCTGATCTAATTGTATACAACCTTGAACTGTGGTGGTTGGGGGGTGTTTGGGGATTGGCCAGTGAGTCTAGCTGGGCCTACCCTCAGTCAGTTCCTGGTTTCCCCAAACTTGGCCTGGTTAAGACTTCAGCCAAGGAGCTTGCAGATAGAGGTGTATGCCAAGAACCCTGTCCTCTGCTCCTGTCCCCTCTGTAGCCATGCCTCCCTCAAACTGAACGTGTTTTGGTGGCCTTGCTGGAAACTGGATGCCATAGGCAACTCAGATGCAGTCTCTAAGGCTGCTGCCATTGGTACCCTCCCTTCTGTGCCCTGATCCCACTTGTCAGTTAGAGCAGGCAGGCATCACCGGCTGGACTTGTGTGCTGATCATACTTAGAGTAGCATTTCCTGGTAACCAATCAAAATGTCAGTGTGCACACGGGATAGGGGCACAGTCTGACTACACCCCTTGTGGGAGACTTCCACAGACTCTCCACCCAGCTCCAGTGACAGAGAATTCTGGGTTTCCCATTCTGTATTGGGCAATGTCATGTCACATGATAACCTCATTAAGTCTGCTGGGCTCTTAAAACAGCAGTGTGGCTCACGACTTGTGTCTTGAGGTCTCTCACTACAGAGATGGTGCAGCTCTGCAGGGAATGTTTCTGTTCCTGGGCCTCTTGGCAGATGTGGGATCCTTGTGGTTTCAACAGTCCCGAATTTAACAAAAGTCAGAGCTGGGGTCTGGTCCGTTCTCCCATGTCTCCCCAGAGTGTTGGGGGCTGTGGCATCTTTCCCAGCAAGGCACTGTACCCACTTCCCTGTCACTCCAGTATTTTCTGATATCTGTCCTGTCCTGAACCTGGGAGCTCCCAGCTTGGGAACAGTCCAGTGGTTCTGTTCTTCTCTCTTGATGCAATCCCAGACTTACAGAGAAGGTAGGAGACAGCAATATCCCATCCCCTACCCGCTGATGACTGAAGCCAGTTTCTCACCTTGGTTGCTTTCTCTTTTCTCTCTTCCATCGGGGGTTTTTCTCTTCAGTCCCTTTGAGAATAAGTTATGCAAATCAAGGTCCTCTACCACATTGCAGCAATGGCTCTCGAAGCCGGGAGGATCTCAAGTAAAACCCCAGGGCAGGTGTCAAAAATTAAAAAAAAAAAATTCACATCGCCACCACGCTGTTCACAGCTAAAGATGAATCCAGAATGTGTTTCACACCCACCTGCTCCACCCGACAGCCTTCAGGCTGCCTTTTTCTCTTCTGTTTCTGAAGCCGTGGCTTGTGAGAGGGTGAGAACTGCACTCCGGTTCCTTTGGTTGGGGTCAGATGTATTTTAAAGTCTCATGTTGCCCTGCTGACTTATTCCTACAGCCCTCCCTCACTCTTCCTCCTTTTGTCCCTGTGTCCCTTGCCTATTTCCTCTGCCTGACTTCATGGCCACATGAGCCCTGTCCTTGTGTCGGGCACTGTGGGAATGGTGGTGGTTTCTCGGGGATAGTTCAAGTGGGGCTTGAGAATCTCTGGCACTCGCCTTCCCAGGACCTTTATAATCTAAATATCTAAAAAAAAAAATAGAGATTATTTCATTTTATGTGTATGAGTGTTTTGTCTGCATATGTCTGTGCACTGAATGGTTTGCTTGATGCCTGTGGAGGGCAGAAGAGGGCACCAGAACTCCCCTGTAACTCCCCTGGAACTGGAGTTACAGATGGTTGTGTCTGTGAACCATACTCAGATCTACAAGAGTAACAAGTACTCTTAACTTCTGAGCTGTCTCTCCAGCCCACTTACTGTGTTTCTTAATCCTGGGCCCAGCAAGGGTCCTCTCAAGGGCAGACTTTGTTTATATTTACAAAAGAGAACACAGCTCCTATGGGGCAGGGACCTCAGATAGGAGCAAGCCAACGTAATGGAACGAGCTGCCTGGCTCACACAGGAGCGAGACTCAGCTGGCCCCTGGCTCTGTTCCAGAGTCCTGGAATGTCAGTAAACTCAGTTAACCTGAAGATGTGTCTTGGCTAGACTCCATTCTGCCTACCCACCCTGGGCCTCCCCGGCTTTGAGGGAATTACTTCTAAATGCAGCGTTGTTTTGTCTTCCCAGCCTGAAAAGTGCAATTTTCCTCAGTGAGGAAGAGAGGTCATTCTTCAGCAGTGAGCGTCACTTCTCAGTCGAGGACGCCCGGCGGCTCCTGAGCAGGACATCTGGCACAGATGTGTGTACCACATGCAGCCTGGGTAGGTGCGGGGAGTGTGTGTCACCTCTGGTGTCTCTATGAGCCAGGGAGACATTGAGATGTGCTTGCTGAGTCATGTCAACCAAGAGTCTTCTGCAGCAGATTCCTGGAAGAGCAGGAACTGGGCTGGAGGGCGCCAGCCAAATGCTTTGCAACTGGGTGGAGCCTAGTGGTCTGGTCAAGGCCTCTTGTGACTGTCTCATTCTGCCCTCCCTGCCAGTGCCCGGTTTATGTACTATTGCCTCTAGTCCCAAGAGAGTCGGATGTTGATTGGATGCTTCTGGCTCTTTCCAAGCTCTCCAAGAACCCTCTCCTCCCCTCCCATTCATACCACACTGCCCCCCGCCCCCTCAGGCCATCTCCCAAAGAAGCAATGAAAGTCCCACCAGGGAGCAGGGAAAGGCAGGGGAGCCAAGAATGTGCCCTCAGGGTCAGGTGCAGGCAACCAGACTCAGAATCCAAAGATTCAGGAGTTAATGACATAAGAAGGCAGTCCTGAGGCCCTGGCTGCTGAGGGAATCTATTTCCACTGTCATGAAGCACCAGAAGCAGGCACACTGAGCCCTCAGCTTCTGAAGACAGGGAAACCTGGGGCCCACGTCGTGATCTGATCAGCACTCTTACCAGCACATGGGGCTAGCCTCTCTGCCTGCGCTGGCCAGATTTACTTCTCCAGGCCCCAGGTAGAAATATGATGGCTTCATGACTGTTGGTTGGCCTGGGGCACTTGGCTCTAGAAATCCAGGACCAGAGCTACTAAACAGCAGTGCAATTCCTCTCCCTACAGCACGTCTCAAAGTTCATAAATTCCTGTTCTTTATAAGTCTTCTTCAGTTCTTCTCTTCCTTTGGTTGCTATGGCAATCCAGTGGGCAGTTAGCGATAACCGAAGGAGGTGGTAATGAGGCTCTTGGAAGTGTCACCCTGGGTGAAGAGCAGCCCACAGAGGGGACTCAGCCCAGTCTGTTCTGCTGCTTGCCATGGAGCTGACCAGGATCACAGACAGCCTCAGTAGGAGTGTGGAGGACACCAGAGGTAGACATGTGCTCCATCCTAGCCTGGAGACATCTGAGAACATGGATTCTCTGGTCCTGGTCATCCCAGGTGCTGGTGACTACAGAGCTTGCGTTCACCTGGCCACATGAGGCAGGACACAGGGTACAGGTGGAAGAGTGACTGCCTCTCTTTTCTCTTTCCTAGACTGGTTAGAAGAAGCTGAGGGTGAGCAGCTGGAGCAACGAGGTAGGTACTGCCTTGTGGCTCAGGTCCTCTGCTCATGGCTGAGTCTCAGGTACCAGCTGTGAACACCAGACAGAGGCAGCAGCACTGGGCACCATGGACACTGGCCACCAAAGCTAAACAGGGATTCTAGAAATGTAAGCCCCTGAGGGCCCTGGGATAGTCCCTAGGAATGGACCCATGTAAATTTAACCAGGATTCAAGAAAGAGGGCCAGGGGGAGGCTGGCACTGCTGGGATGGGCCCCAGGCCTTCTGCTCTCGGCACAGTGAGCACAGGTAGATGAGGGTGGGGCAGCTTTCTCCTGGGTGGCCCATCCTCTGTCCAGGTCCTCACAAAGGCCCTAGGGCTCTTCCATCTGTCCAGGTAGCTGAAGGCCTCTGTGACTGAGGATTTCTTTTTTATTTTTTATTTTTTTTTATTTTTTTATTTTTTGGTTTTTTCGAGACAGGGTTTCTCTGTGTATCCTTGGCTGTCCTGGACTCACTTTGTAGACCAGGCTGGCCTCAAACTCACAAAGATCCGCCTGCCTCTGCCTCCCAAGTGCTGGGATTAAAGGCGTGCGCCACCACCGCCCGGCTAACTGAGGATTTCTTAACCAATCCAATAGTCTCAGGTCTGTTGTAAGGCTTTACAGAATAGCAAAGAGATAGATTTAAAAAAATAAAATAAAAGACAGTCTTCAGGCTGGCCTCCAACACACTATATAAGCAAAGGAGAATCTTGAACACTTGATCTTCCCCCTGCTTCCTAAGTGCCAGGACCATATGTGTGTGCTACCACACCTGCCTTCAAGTTGTCTGAAGTGTATTTTTTTTAAATTTTTATTATTTGTTTATTTATTTATTTGTGTGTGTGTGTGTGTGTGTGTGTGTGTGGTGTCTATGGAGGCCAGAAAAGGCCATTGGATCTCCACTGGAACTGGAATTAAAGATGGTTGCAGGCTGCCTTGTGTGCAGGGGACCAAACCTGTGTCCTCCGGAAAAGCATATTTTAACTTTCAACTGAGAGCAAAGAGGCTATTTAATCCCAGTGAAGGTGCCCCAGAGCCTTTGTTCATTCATTTCCTTCCAAATAACTCCATGTTATGCCCGTGCTCCCAGTAGGAAATAGTTTCTGCTTCCTCTGCCCCATGGAGGAGTGTGGCTTTGCATCTGTGCCCATCTGAGGCCAAGGTCCCTCCCTGCTTAACAAGTGGTGGTAGATTGTGTTCAATGGCCAATCTATAAACCTTCCCTGGGATTATTCCCCAAGTAGACAACCACTTTCTCATGATATGGCTGAGGCCAACGATTACTGCCTCCCTGTTTTCATTGTCATTAGTTTGGTCTGCCTTCCCTCCCTTCGTGTGTGTGTGTGTGTGTGTGTGTGTGTGTGTGTGTGTGTGTGTGTGTGTGTTGCTGAGAACTGAACCTGGGCCATGTGCATACTAGGTTTCCTGTCTGTCACTGAGCTATGCTCTCTAGACTCTGGTTAACTTTGACCATTTTATGTGGCAGCCTTTGAGCCCATGCTGATTAGTTGTGCCAATTGGATGTCGGTGATTTCATAGCCTCTAGAGCCTGAGGGTCCTGCAGAGTCACACACCTGTGGTCAGACTGTCAGCCAGATGGTTAGGTGGCTTTTGGTTCTTGTTAAGGAGAAATCTTCTGCAAACCACCCCTGTGCTCCGACATTCGGGGTCTCTGAAAACTCTGGGGGCTGCTGGGTAGGAAAGTTGACAAGAGGAGTCAGCACTGACCCTGATTCAACCTCCAATGCTCTGGAATCAGAAAGTGTCACCCAGAAAGTAGGGGCATCAGGGACATGCAGCTAGAGGAACAGTGAGTGGGAGACAGTGATGGGGGATACCACACAGGTCCACAGCTGAATCAATCTGACCTTCTGTGACTTCTAGAAATATCCCTGCCTCACCTGAACCCAGAACCACATGAGACTCTGCACTTGGTAAAGGATGTTCTGGAACGCTGTAAGGCCTGCCCTGACCATCCCGAAGACCCAGTATCCTGGAGCCTTGGAGCAGTGTCCACGAGAGTGAGTTCACCAGACCCCGAGGAGGAGGAGGCCTTCTTCTGCCTGGATCCAGAGGATGACTGGACAGACCCCGAGCCTCTGAACTCACTGCTACAAATCCTTAATGTCCCTGGTTACAAGGCCCACTTCCGGGGCCTGTATGACATCTCACTTCCCTGGCTGAACACCGCACTTTGTGGCCTTGATGACGAAGAGGATTTAGCCGGGCGCTTGGCACAGGCCCGAGGAGTTGCCAAGAAAGTCAGTTTGGGCATGGCCCTGGCCAGGCTCTGCCTCCTGCTGGGGCGGCTGTGTGCCCGAAAACTCAAACTATCCCAGGCCCGGGTGTACTTTGAAGAAGCGCTGGGGGCTCTGGAGGGAAGTTTCGGGGACCTCTCCCTGGTGGCAGCAGTGTATACCAGCCTGGCTACTGTGTATCTGAAGCAGAAGAATGGGGAGAAGTGTGTGCAGGTTGCACCCAAAGCCGCAGCGCTACTCCTGGGGACACCCGGCCACGCATGCAGCACAGATGCCGAGCTCCTGAAGTATGCACTGCGCAGGGCCATCTGTGGCCTCAGCCCACAGGCGGAGGCCCGGGCTTGCTTCCTGCTGGCCAGGCATTACACCCACCTCAAGCAACCTGAGGAGGCACTGCCCTACCTGGAGAGACTGCTTCGCCTCAACAGGGATGTGGGGACCCCGCAGGCCTCATGGCCTCAGGACTGTTACCTGCTCCTGGCGGACATCTATGGCCGGAAGTGCTTGCCCCACCTGGCACTGAGCTGCCTCAGGGTGTCCTCATTATGTACTGGGTGCTCACTGGCTGGGTCCTTGAGGAGTGTGGACCTGGTGCTCCAGAATGCCCCTGGACCAAACAGTCAAAAGAGGGCAGGTCACAGTCTTCCCTCCCAGATTGCTTACTACCTCAGGCAGGCATTGGCCTCTCTGCCTCCAGGCATGGGGCAGGCACTGTGTGGGGCCCTCTATGCGAGTCTGGCTCAACTGTACAGCCACCACCAGCACCACAGTCAGGCCATTGCCTTCATGTCTCAGGCCGCAGAAGCTGATATTGCAGCTGGGGTCCACCCTGTCGTGGACCGATTGGTGGCGCTTGCCTGGTTGCACATGCTCTGTGGGAAAAGCTTAGTAGCCATGGACATTCTGAAGTCCATCTCAGACGCGGCTGTGGCCAACAAGGACCAGGAATGTGTGATGACCAACATGATAGCCATGGCCCTGAAGAGGATGGGCAGGACCCGGCAGGCTGCCGAAGGCTACTTCCAAGCTTTGCACATGGCCTACAGTCAGGGCTGCCTACAGAGCCAGGCAGTAGTCCTGGCAAACTTTGGGGCCCTGTGCCTGCAAGCGAGTGCACGCAGCTTGGCCCAGCACTACCTGCGCGAGGCCGTAGGGATCTTTTCCCAGCTGCCCAGCAGTGTGTGTGGCCGGGACTTCACCCAGGTGCTCCTGTGGTTGGGCCAACTGTGCACCCGCCGGGCCCTCCCCCAGCAGGCCAAGTGTTACTATGAGTGGGCCTTTCTGGTGTCTGTGGAGACGGACCATCTGGAGAGTAAGTACTGCCCTGGTCTCCCCTCTATACCTCCTGTGTGGGTCATGCTGGCTTCTGAGAAAGCATGTCATTCACTGTTCACAGTACCCTGGGGTGGGAGGCAGAGGACAGTGGCTGTTTGTCCTCTGAGTTGTAGAAACCTGGGAGATGTTTGGCACCACCATCTTTGAGGCAAACCTCTTCCACTTCTTCCTGTGCCAGGCCAGATGTAATGACAAATGGGGAGTGTGCTGAGAATACTAGGGCAGAGGGTCTCAACCTGTGGGTCGCCACCCCTTTGGGGGATCAAATGATTTTTTTTTCCACAGGAGTCGCCTAAGACCATCAGAAAATACAGATATTTTATTTACATTATGATTCACAACAGTAGCAAAATTATAGTTATGAAGTAGCAACGGAAATAATTTTCTGGTTGGGGGGTCAACTCAACTCGAGGAACTGTGTTAAAGGGTTGCAGTGTTAGGAAGGTTGTGAACCACTGCTCTAGGGACTCTACAACCCTCTCTGCCCCCATCCCCCACACCTTGATGAAGGTCACCCTAGATGAAAAATTGAGATTTCAGGCCCCACTGAGCTCCCACAAGCTTGGGGCTCTGTGAGCTGGACTTCTAGTTCTGTCTTCTGCAGCCCTGAACAACCTCTTCATAGAAGTCACCAGGGCCTCAGAGCAGATCGGATTCACCCACAGGGATCTGGTAGAGGTGTAATCCAGGCTCCACCCACAGGTGAGACCATACTGTTCTTGCTGGGGCCTGGAGCTGGACAGGAAACAGATGGCCAGGTCAGAAGGGCCCTAGAGTGGGTTCTCAGTGTTCCCAGAGGCAGCTCTCTAGCCTGCACCCTGGGGACAGACACTTCTTTGACTAGAGAAATGAGGAAAGGTTAGCCAAGTGGGGGGTGCTGGAGGAGCTGGGGACAGGGGTGACTCAACCCATGCGCTTTGCAATGTTGGATGGTACGCCTCAGCTGGGTAGCTAAGCAGGACCAGGAACCCTAGCCTATGGTTTCTCCTTTTCCCAAGAGGACTGGGGAGTCATCAAGTCTCTAGAACAGTCACTGTGTCTGTGGAGAAGACGGGGAGTAGGTGGGTCTGGCTGCAGCCTGCTCTCCAGCAGACCCAGCACACACTTGAGGTCTCATGGATGTGTTTGGGTAGAAGGAGCCAAGGAGAAATCTCCCAAGGATTGTGTGCAGGGTCCAACAGGTAAGGCCTTGGCAGGACAGATGAAAGGGACCCAGGAAGCCCTAGGTTACATCTTCCCTCTGGGGGCCAAACTCCCACAGCCTCAGTAACCACACAACCAGCAGCCCATCCCTGCCCGGCCTCCCAAGATGCAAGACCTCAGACTCGGACAGCAGCAGCTGAGGACCAAGCCTCTCCCTCCTGAGGGATGACCCCAGGGCCACAGGCCTGAGCCAGTGTTGGTAGTGTGTGTGTGTGTGTGTGTGTGTGTGTGTGT
>CAJQZJ010031795.1:5979073-6005043 GCA_907164525.1 Lophiomys imhausi | reverse complement strand
GTGTGTGTGTGTGTGTGTGTGTGTGTGTGTGTTTCTGGAAAGCGTTCTGATGTGTTGACAGGCAGTTCTCACGGAAGTCCATTATTTCCATGACACTGCCAGCAGCACGCACATCATTTGTGGCTTTAGAAATTCATGACCTCTTCCTTGGTCAGGCTGGTAAAAGGTTTATAATTCTGTCAATGTTTTCAAAGCACCAGACTCTGGCTTCGCGGGTTTCCTCTGCTGTTATTCTGTGGTCTCCTCTCACCATATCGCAGCTGTTACTTCTTAGTTCATTAAGATGGAAGCCGAGGTTTGAGATTGCTCCCCTTCCCTTCCCCTCCTCTTTTCTCTCCTACCTGTCTCCCCCACCTCTCCTTCCCATCTCACCTTCCCCTCTCTCCATCTCTCCCTCTCCCTCCCATCAAAAGCACTCACAGCTATTAGTTTCCTCCTCAGCACTGCTTTTCAAGATCCCTCAAGTTTCTTTCATTATTATTATTATTTTATGTGTATGGGAGTTTTGCCTTCATGTACACCTGTGTACCACATGTGTGCCTGGTACGTGCATGAAGTGTTGGATCCCCACTTCAGATACCTTCGGACTGAAGTTTCAGATGGTTGTGGGGCACCATGTGGGTGCTAGGAATCAAACCCAGGTCTTCTGCAAGGGAAGCCCCATGCTCTTGACTGCTGAGCCATACCTCCAGCCCAGTCATCCCTTAAACTTGTCTGTTTCTGTTTCCTTTGTGTCTCTTCCTTTAACTTCTGGCTATTCAGAAACGGGCAGCTTAACTTTCATAAATCCATGAACCTACCAAACTTTTTGCTGTTACTGATTTCCGTTTGTCTGTTTGTATAGCAGGACTGGGAATCATCCTAGGGCCTCACACTTGCTAGACAAATGTTCTGTAATCTTTTTGTATTCTCAGCCTTCTTTTTGCTTTTTATAAAAGTTGAGCTAAGATCTCACTAAATTCTCCAACCTGGCCCTGAACTCATTCTGTAGTTTTGTTTTGCTGCTGTGTAGCCAAAGAACACTTTCCCTATGACTTCTGTCCTTTTTCATTTACTGAGACTTGGTCAGTGGCTTGGGATGTGTCTTGTGAGCCCTTGAGAAAACCCAAACTCTCATGATCTGGTTGGCTTATGGCCTGGCTAAGCCTTCTGCCGCTGTGTTGATTTCCAGACTGTCTCGACAGTTGGGGATGCCTCATGGCTCCCAGACACTGGCTTTGGGATAGCCCAATGAGCCAGGGTTTGGAACCTGGCCTCCTTGATGGAGCACAGGCTTCTGGGTACCTGACCTAGGCAGAATCCATTGTCCTACATGGCAGGCTCCAGCCAGGATGCTGGCTGTGGACCATCTGTGTGTCCAACTATATTGAGGTGCCACTTCCTGGCAGATGGGGAGAGTGTGGTAAGACAGAAGCCAACGGTGTGGAGCTGGGCAGGAGCCTGGGCAGGACCCTTGCCTGGCTTGGTTGAAATGGTCAGCACTACCTACGGGATCCCATGGTATGTGAATTAGTGGGAACCTCTTGGTGTGCTATTCTGCATACTACATGGCCTGGCTCTGGGCTCAGCATCCCCATTTTTGAGGACGTGACTCATGGAAGTGAAGAAGAGGCAGTAATACAGTGGGGCCTTCAACCCCTCCACACACAGGCACTGAAGTGCCTCAAAGATGATGGATCCAGGAGGGTGACATCCTCCCTCTGTCCCCACGCAGGCCAGTTACAGGCTGTACAAAAGCTGTGCCACTTCTATAGCAAAGTCATACCCAATGAGGTGCGATGCGTCATCTACCACGAGTTCCAACTGGCACTGGCGCGCAGGACAGCTGACAAGGTGCTGGAGGGGCAGCTCCTGGAGGCCATCAGCCAGCTCTACCTGTCGCTGGGCACCGAGAGGTAAGAGCGGCAGTGTGAGGGGCATGGAAACCCTGGGGAGCCCCTCCCATCAGGAACCAGCCGAGTTCCAACCCCCTCAGGACTGGGGCGTCATTCCATTCGTTGTTCATGACATATGAGACTCAGCATGGGCCACTGTGAGAAGGGACTAGCCCTGCTACCCTCACTTTCTCAGTCACACAAGGGTCATCACTACAGGCATTTCGAAGCCACCCATGTCATGGTTGCTGCTGTGAGCTGACCCCCTACCCGACTCCTAGTCTTTAGTTGTCACCCTGGGGCCAGGGTAAGTTGAGTATCATTCACCCACCAGATGTAGGATGGTGGCCACATGTTCTCCAGGCTCCTCATCACAGAGGGCAGAGCCAACTTCCCAGAAGCCAGGTCCCGGGTCATATTTGAAGTGTGAACTACACTTCAGGCTAGCCTGCAAGCTGGTAAAATCCTCAGTGTGACACCTCCCCTAAGGCAGGGGCATTGGAGCAGGGAAGAGACTATGAGGGAACAGGAGAGTCTCTGTCCCAGCGCAGAACTCACAGCAGGGGCAGCGGGCCTGTGGCCTAGAGCGAGGCTTCCTGGATGTGTCCCTGGAATCCTGTCCATCTCCTTGGAAGCTTGTTGGAGATACTCAGCCCCGCCCAGGCCTCAGGTCAGAAGCTTAGAGCAGGGACAGTCCCTGCTGAGAGCAGTCCTCTGTGACACTGCTCCATATACAAGTTTGAAAAACCCTGACCTAGGATCTAGATTCTGCCCTATGCCAGCGTCTCCCTAGTGTCTAGAGAAGACAGCGGCTGTGTCTTAGTTAGGGCTTCTATTGTTGCTATGATAAAACACCATGACCACAAGCAACTTGAGGGGGAAAGGGTCTAATTTGGTGTGTACTTTATATGATAGCCCGTCACTGAGAAAAGTCAGGGCAGGAACTCAAAGCACAGCGGCAGCAGAAAGCTGGAGTCAGGGGCTGTGCAGAAGCCACAGTGGAGTGCTGCTTTCTGGCTTGCTCAGCATGCTTTCTTATAGAGCCCAGGACCACTACCAGCCTAGAAGTATCTCCGCTTACAGTGAGCTGGGCCATCACATATCAATCAAGAAAACACACTGTGGGCTTGCCCTTGGGCCAATCTGGTGGGAATATTTTCTCAAAATGAGATTCCCTCTTCCCAAATGACTCCAGCTTGTGTCAAGTTGACATGAAAGTAGCCATTATGGGCTAGAGTCAGCATGTTGGGTTGACAGAACATGCAAGGTTCCTTCCACATAGCTTCCTCTCTTCCCTCTGAAGAATTCCCTTTGTCTTTCCATGATGTGATGGGGTGCGGGGCAGGACAGGATGCTGCCCACAGGATTCTTCAACCTTCCAGACCATTCTGTAGGCAGATCCTGTTCTGAGACCTGTGTCTGACCCTCAGGGCCTACAAGTCTGCTCTGGAATACACCAAACGGAGCCTGGGGATTTTCATCGACCTGCAGCAGAAGGAGAAGGAGGCCCGTGCCTGGCTGCAGGCGGGGAAGATCTACTATATCCTGCGCCAGAATGAGCTGGTGGACTTGTACATCCAGGTGCTCTCAGTGCTGGCAGGGTGCACTGGCTCACTCCCTCACCACCCAGCCCACCTAACTACCTACTCCCTTGCCCTGCACCCACCTGCTCATCTACCTAACTGTCCAGTTACACACCTCCCACCCACCCATCTACCCATCTAACTACCCACTCATACATCTACCTGTCCTCTCACCTACCAGTCTCCCATCCACTTGTCTACTCACTCACCCATCTACCCACCAATCCTTCTATCCACCCATCCATCCTTTCAACCAACTGCCCACTCATCCATTCACCCATCCCCCTGTTCACCCACACATTCACTTGCCCACCCACTCTCCTGTCCACACCCATATCCATCCACTTGTTCATCTCCTCACACATCCATCACTGTCCAGTACCACTGTCGAGTACCTACCGTATCCCAGGGACCTGCCTCTTTCCCACTCTGGCTCCCTCAACCTCTCTCAATGTCCAGCCTGGGCAGAGGGTGGGCTTCTCATAGTACCCACCTCTTGTCAGTACATAGCAAGAGATCGGTGTGTGTGGGAATGCTGTGTCTGCTCCGTTTGCACACAGAAGAAACTTAGTACATTGACTTCAAAACATGTTTATCACAGAAGCTGTGATGCTTCCCAACCATAGTGAGGTCTGGACAGACGAGGAACACACGAGCAGCTCTGAAAGCTGAGGCTCTAGGATCAAGGAGCTCAGGGCTCAGAGAGCATGGGGAGGGCCAGCTGAGCCTGAGAACAAGCAGCTTTGATCAGGGTGGGGAGCTGGCGCCACCTGCTGGAAGAGAATATCAAGGCCAAGCCTGGAAGCTGGAGACTGGGTGGATGTATTATCTCACCACTAAGCAGATGTTTGCCGGGCATCTACTATGAACCAGGCATTGCAGGCATCCGTGGACACAGAGAGGCCACAGCATCAGGCCCTGTCATGTGGCACTGATGGGAGGGAAGTAGGCATGGGTGGGTCAGGAAGAAATACGTGGTGGGAGCCACAGGTGATGTGGGGGCAGGCAGCTGTAATGTGAACATGGGAGGCAGGCCAGAAGCCAGTCTGAGTTCTTCCCTTCTTGCCCGGGCAGCCCACACCTGCTGGGCTCTGGGGCTGCTGCTGGACTGACCCTTCTAGCTCTCAGGTCCTGAAAGCTGCTCTCCTCAGACCCACAAACCCCCAGGGACCGAAAGGAGGTTGGTGTCCCCAAGTGTGAGGCCACACATCTCAGAGGCATGGACTCCCCAGGAGGTACAGTCTCCAGAGAACTTCTGGTCCTTACAGGTGGCACAGAACGCAGCCCTGTATACTGGGGACCCCAAGCTGGGGCTGGAGCTGTTTGAGGCAGCTGGGGACATCTTCTTTAACGGGACCTTGGAGCGGGAGAAAGCTGTGTCCTTCTACCGGGTGAGTGGCCACAATAGACAGGTAATGTGTGCTTCAGGTGGGTGTCCCTCAGTGGGCACGGGTGTGGCAGACAGAGGCTTCCCGCCTGGAGGTAGAGAGCTTCAGTGTAGCTGGCTTTCTTGGAGTGGTCCTTGACCCGCCCTGGGTGGGAAATCCTGTCACCTTACAGATGAGGACACTGAGCTCAGAGAGTCATAGGCATGTGTAAAAGGACTCATAGCATGCCCGGGGAGACATGGGCTTCTCTTTCGTCATGGCTCACAGTGTGCAGTTGGCTCTGGGCCCACATATCATGCATTTTGTAGATACTCGATTGTCCCAATCAAGACCTGTCACCTGGGGCAGAGGGACAGGCTTGTCTGAGGCTGAAGGTATAGCTGGCTAGATGGGTGTCACCTCAGCCCCGAGCCTGGGGTGTCAGGACAGAACCATCCTCTGTCCCATGAAAAGACCATAGAGAGTGTGTGTGTGTGGGGGGGGGTTCCGGTTCCTTGCCCAGGAGGTATTTTGCATGGTTGGCACTGCAAGGACCTAACCTCAGTATGTGGACAGGACCGGGCACTGCCCCTGGCAGTGACTGTAGGAAACCAAGAAGCAGAGCTACGCCTGTGCAACAAGCTGGTGACCCTCCTGTCTGCCCTGGAGGCACCCCAGGAGGGCCTAGAGTTCGCCCATGAGGCCCTGGCTCTCAGCATCACCCTAGGTGAGTCCCCAGCCCTGTGCCCTGCTCTGCACCCCATCCTACTAGGCCTCCAGCCCCAGGTCTGCAGAGCAGAGCAGACATTGCTGGGCTTCTCCCCTCTCCTGTGGAGGCTGGCTGAGGTCCACAGCAGCTCTGCTGAGCCAGCAGTACCTACCCATGGCCAAGCACAGAGCAGGCAGGGACTTAAGGAGAACAAAGCTTGGAGGCTTTCTCTGCATCTTTCTCTTGCTGGACCGAATGCTGGCCAGCTTGGCTTGCTTTCCACACAGGTGGACTTGTGTTTGCTGTCCTCTCCCATGTCCCTTTCCCACCTCTCCTGTCCTCTCCCACTGTCTGCAGCCTGTTTCTCAGTGCCAGGCTACTTTCTGTCCAGCACTGAAACACTGACCAAGAGTGTCTGTATTCCTCCTGGAAGGGAGCCGTGAGTGGGCTGGCTGGGGCCTCAGGCCTGCAGGACGTTGGCAGATGTACTTAAAGCGCTGATGAGTACAGGCTCCTTGGACTGGCACTCAAGGCCACCCATGCAGGGTGCCTATTTGCAGTGGAAAGCCTGGTGCTCTAATGAGTACTGCTCTCTGAGGTGATAGACTGTGCTGAGCATACGGCCTTGAACCCTGTACCTGGGAATGCATAGATCATAAGCCTAACCTAAGGCACCTCCAGGCACATGAGTTTTGCCATATCCAGAAGTAGAAGGGGAGCTGCTGTCATTAGCTCACTTTACAGATGAGAAAATGCATCTCAGGGAAGGACTGGCTAGAGCGGCCTGGCTAAGGCTGTGAATGCACACACATTGGGTGGCCTGGTACTATATTTGCATGCTCACTCCTGATTGGCTCCTGCCCTGCCTGCTTCACTGGGTGGTGTCCTCATACCTGCCCCTCCTCCTACACCCCAGGGGACCGCCTGAATGAGCGAGTGGCCTACCACCGGCTAGCCACCCTGCACCACCGGCTGGGCCATGGAGAACTGGCTGAGCACTTCTTCCTCAAGGCTCTGTCACTCTGCAACTCACCCCTGGAATTCGATGAAGAGACCCTGTACTATGTGAAGGTTTACCTGGTGCTAGGTGACATCATCTTCTATGACCTGAAGGTAGGAAAGAAGGGGCTCAGCCTGGGGTAGAGTCATTGCTCGGCATGAGTGTGAGGTCTGCACCTGCAGCATTGGCTTCATTCTCCTGGAACCAGCCCTGGCTGTAAGAAGCCAATGAGGTTGGCAAACACGGCTTACCTCAGGCTTGGCTCTCTCAGGTAACAAATAGAGGGCACTGGGTACCATGTACCCCCAGTAGGAAAGTGCTAGGGAGCTTCCTGGATGTGGTGATCCCCCAAAAGAACATAAAGGGACAAGGACATTTTTGACTATTGACCCCCGAGATTCACATTGCAGAAACCAGCCCACATCATGGTACTTCTTTCAGGAAGCCCGCTAAGGATGGCAGTCTTTCTCCACAATTCCTTTCTGGAATTCTGTGGCATTGTCTTTCATAATCACCTAGCAGGGATGGGTGGAGATAATACCATCCTGCCTCACAGTGAAGGAAACTGAGGTTCAGAAATGGATCCACTACCTGAGTCCTTGCCAGTCACAGTTCCAAGATGCTACCCATGTACATATGCACACACTTTGACTGTCTTTCCACCTAGCTGAATGCCCTCTCCTCCAGAACTTCTACTCCCTGAGGTGCCAGGTGCCTCCCATGTCACAGAGTTAGCCAGGGAGGGATAGCCTTGAGTCCAGGGTGAGGAGTGCCCACCACCGGCTGTACATAGCCCGTTCCACTCTGTTCTTGGGTCCTGGCTCTGTGGGGCTGGTACAGAGGAGACATTGGTAGATCTTGGACTTTGTTCCCAGCTGAGGGAGCTGTCACAGATGCTGAACAGGGGAAGGCAGGCTGGGTGGGGTCTCAGAAAACCCCTTAGATCACTCTCATGGGAAGAGACCTCTGGAAGAAGCTAGGGTGGGAGATTCCTGTGGGGTGCGTCCAAGGGAGTTTGCATCCTACTGGGATGTTGAGTTTGAGGGAAAGATGCACTTGACCTGGAAGTGGCTGGGGGAGGGGAAGCCCCCTCATCTTAGCTCCCAGAGACAAGGGCCACGTGTACAATCACCCAACAACAGGGGCCAGGAAGCCCCCAGAGCCAATGAGGCCCTGCAGTTCCAAGGGATCCACCTTTCCCAAGGAAGGCATCATACACTCCTCTGGAATGGCTAGCGGTGATTGAAGGTCAGACTCAGACAGCAGGGAGGCTCAGGGGGAGAAGAAACAGAGGCCATGGCAGGTCAAGGCCTTAGGCTCTGGAATCCGGGAGGAAGAAGGGAGCTTCAGGAAAGGTGTGTGCGTAGGAAGGACCTGAGGGGAATCTACCATCTCTGGATCTCTGGATCACACTTGGGGTGGGCTTGGAGCTGCTCTAAGCCAGCCCCTAAGCTGGTTTGCCCATAACTGGGACAGTTTTTTAAAAAGTGTCCAGCCAGGTGTTGGTGGCACATGCCTTTACTCAGCACTTGAGAGGCAGAGGCAAGCGTGTCTCTGAGTTTGAGGCCAGTCTGGTCTAGAGAGAGTTTCAGGACAGCCAGGGCTACATAGGGAAACTCTGTCTCGAAAAACCAAAACCAACAACAAACAGTATATGAACCCAGGATGAGGAAGCCCCAGCCCTGTTGAAAAGAGGCTAAGCTGTGGCTGTGTTGGGGCAGAATAAATGGAACGTCCTCATAGTATACTGATGTGGCCCTGTGGGTCAACCATTATGCGGGTGTGTATGAGAGTGACCCTTGGATCATGTAACACTTGGGGAGTTCTTCAGGTATCCCCCCCTTGCACCCCACTCCAGTGAGTCAGCTGAATCCAGTCAAACACTTCTACTCACAGGACCCCTTTGATGCAGCTGGCTATTACCAGCTGGCACTGGCAGCAGCTGTGGACTTGGGCCACAAGAAGGCTCAGCTGAAGATCTACACACGCCTGGCCACTATCTACCATCACTTCCTCATGGACCGTGAGATGTCCCTCTTCTTCTACCAAAAAGCAAGGACCTTTGCCTCAGAACTGAACCTCCGCAAGACCAACCTGGTGCCCCAGCGCTTCTGTGGCAGGGCACCCTGGCTGGCCCCTGACCATCCATCCTGATAACCTGAGAAGGGGCATGTGCAAGGGGACTCTTCCTCTTCTTGGGGTGTGGGCAACTTATTTTTTATGTGGGGGAAGGGGAGATGAAGGACCAAACAATAGTAAATATTTTTCAGCATCTGTGGTGTCTTGTAGGTGTGTGATATGCTTCCCCGTAGGCATAGGCTCTATCCCTCTCCCAGCTCCCTGACCCATCCTTTTTCTGGACCCGCACTGCAGCCTGGCCCCACCTTGTCCCCAGTGAGGACTGAATTCAGCAGGTGTTGGCAAGGCCTCCTGCTGGCTCTCTCATGGTGTGGCCTTGGCAAATCACTTTCTGTGATTTTTTTCAATCTTCTGTCCCCTTGTCTATCAAAAGATAAGGTGGTGATGGGAGGCCCTCAGCAGGGCCTAAGGCAGCCTCTTCCCCCTCTCTGGTCTCTCAAGCCTGCATCATTCCTCCTCACAGTACCTGCCTGAGAGGAGTTCAGGACATGATGGCCTCTGTTGGCAGTGGGAGAAGTGGGGACTCAGATTACCCATTGTCACACAGCGGGGAGGAGCTGAGCCTCAGGGACCAAGTACAGGGACCATCCTACCAGTCTGCTGGATGGACATGGCTCCTTAGGCCTCAAGAGCAGCTTGTGGACCTCTCCATCCCTGATGGTGTCAGGAGAGCCACAAGCCCAAGGAGGGAGATCTTCCCTGCTCAGTGTCCCGTGGTCTAAGACTTGTCTGGCCTGAAGAGAGCTACAGTCTGCTTCCTGGTAAATGTGGCCTCATGGCCACCCTCCCAGCCCTGCTACTGCCTGTTCCCCTCTGTCCTCTGATGTCACCTAGTCCCCAAGATCTCTGCCCAGGAAGGGTGATTCAGACAGTTTCTTTACTAAGCTGGGACACCGTGGTGCAAGGAGGCTGTAAGTGACCTGCAGTGTTCCAGGCCCCTCCTTTAGTTATGTGAAATTTCTCACTTTACTGGCTTCTGATGGTACTGAGAGTGTCACAATGTCTTGCAGTCCCAGAACACTGTACCCTCCCCAAGTCCCCCTTTAAAACAGACACTGCAGGCAAGAACTGGGCTGTCCACTCCATACAACCTTGCTGAACATCAAGGAGTCTTGTCCACGGTTCAGAGCTCTCCTGAAGCAGACGGTCCTCCCTGTCTCCCCACCAGGGAGCAGCAGAGAACTCCAGAACCAGTTCCTCCCCAACCCAAGCCCTTTGGCAGCTGCTGACAGTCCCATTCTTGGATGGGTTGGGCTACAGTGGGAGGAAAGGTAGCCTAATTGAAGATGAAATGTAATGGCCAATCACTCTGGGCTCAGCCAGGGTCGTCATGGTAACTAAGGACACCTGGCTGAGGTCATCACTGGCCTGCTGTTCAGCAAGTTGTCATCCACTGGGTGTCTTCAGTGGCCAGCTGTTTCGGGGTGCAGAACCTTTTGGGGTAGATCTCTCTGAGCCAGGGTTGTGGGGCTGAGGTGAGACTTGGGTAACAGTGCTCTGGAGCTTTAGGGTGCTTCCTGAGCTGACCCTGGCACTGTGCTGTTCCTTACTAGGATGTTCATGAGCCCAGAACAGCCCAACAGCCATACCATGCCACACCAAGGTTGAGTAACAGTGGCCACTGCCTTAACCTGTCAGACCTGTCCCATCATCTGTAACCGAAGAAGCCCAACCTTGAGTTCCTGTGAATAACAAGAGGAAGACAACATGGGCACAGAGCATCCTGCTGAGGCAGGAGTGGGTGGTGGAGGCTGGGGCTCCTGGGCTCCAGCCCAGGCCTGGGGCACTCCTAGTGCTCTCCCATCAGGATGGGTGTCGGATATCCTGTGGGCTGTAGAAGGCCACAGCAGCCAGCAGGCCCACTGCCCATGGCCCAAGCTTTAGGAGGCCCAGTGTCTCCCAAGTCTATGCAACTATGTTCCTTCACACATGGCCTGGATTTGAGGCATGTGCCCACCCCAGCAGGGCTGTGTCTTCTCCCTTAGGAGCACTGTCACTCTGTACCAGCTTTGTCCATGGGCAGATAGATGCAGGCATTGAGGGAGTTGAACAGGTATGGTGGGGGACAGGATCACTGGGACCCTCTGTGTAACTTGGGCCAGAGCTTCTGATTGTGTTAGTGTGCAAATGACATCCACTCTGCCCTTCCCTGCCCACCGTGACAAAGCCAGTCCTTTGGGCTCATGAGCAGACCTGGGTTGACAGCTTCTGTATCCTAGGAGACAGGGATTCTAGGTTTATACCTCTAAAGAGCAGGGCCCTGGGGTCCTGGAGGTCAAGGATGCCTCTATGATCTAGTCAGCAGGGTGAGAACATCTCTGTGGGGACCTATCAACCTGGAAGACTCAGTGGGAGCAGGAACTTCCAGATATGTCTGAGGACAGAGATAGGCTCGCCCTAGGAGGAGGACAGTGGGTGTTGACCCCTTACCATATGTTTCCCTGTTTCCAGAACCTCTGTGGCTCCCCTCACCTTCCCATCATGCCTGCCTCAGGGGGCTGGGAAAGGACCATTGAGAAATGAACTCATTCTAAATGGCCACTTCTAGACCAGAGGCCAGCATAAAGGCCCCACCAAGCAGTCATCATTCAGTGATGACTGGACACACCCATTCCCAGCATGGCCTGTACTGGGGCCAAATGAGGCTGGACTAGCCCTGACTTCAGCAGTTCACACAGGAGGTGAGGATTCCCTTTCCCCTGTAGGGGATAAGGATACGGCCTTTGTCCTGTCCATGTTGGTTCTCAGCCATCAACAACGCAGCCACCTGAGCTGAGAGTCCTGCCACTGCCAGCAGGGGGCATCAGAAAAAACCCACTTAAGCCAAAGAGGGTTCAGGGTCCCTGGTGCAGTCACTCCTACCTCCCAGTCACATGCCACCTTGGGGACCATGGCATCAGCATGCAGGCCTTGAGTACAGCAACATGTAGTCTACACAGTCCTGAGTAAGTTAGCCTCCCCTGGGTTCTGGTCCATCTCAGGATCACTAAGGACCATCTCAGACATGATCATGGGGAACCATGGGAGGGTGTGAACCCTTGATGACTGTCCTATCACTTTATTTTACTGCAAAAAGCTTCAACGGAGAGGTGGCCATCACACACAGGCTAACATTCTACCTACCATGCTCCTCATGAGCAGCTCATGCCCCTGAGCTTATGAGCTCCCACTTACCCCACACGACCCCATGCCAATAGCTCCTTCAGAAGCTTGCCCTGCCTTGTACATCCCTGGTTTAGTCTCTTCTCCCTGAACACCCCATGAGCTGCAATCATAGGAGCTTGTCTGCACTTTCTTGCCTCTTTCCTTCATTGTGAGGCCTCATGTGGGTCTCAAGCACCACCCGTGATGGCCCTTATAGGTCCCCATACCAGAGGCGATCAGCCTACCACTCCTAACTGGCAGCTCATCATGCTGGAGCCCTGGGGAGTTACCAGCTGCTCCTTACAGACCCCTAAGCCTGATCCCCAGTCTCGCCTACCCCTGCATGTCTTTCTATAAGGTGGATCACCCCAATGGCTGACCCAAGCTTCTCGGGCTCCCGGGTCATCTTCCTGCCAAGTATTTAAGGTTGCCCCTGAGAACAGGGTATGTGGGGGAAGGCAGTTCTCTTCCTCTCTGATCATCCTCCCATTGTCAGGCCCACTGCTGACCCTACCCACCCAGGCCTGCCTCTTTTCTCTGTTTAAATACCCACAATATTTTACTGTGTGAGAAACCTACTGTGGCTGCTCTGACCTAGTTCTGTGGTCTACACAGCTGACAGAAAACAGTCCCCCACTTCTGTCTGTCTGTCTGTAGGGCAAGAGGACAGGCCTTGGCTTCCGTCTGTCTATAGGGCAAGGGCAAGTTGCAGTGGGCAAGGCTTTCTGTGTCCTATATCCTTCACCCTCTAGACCTTCTCCAGCCCCAAGTACCCTCCTGGTTGGAATCCTTGCTTTAAGGGCTCAGGATTTCAACAATGATTTGGAGCTCTGCCCCTCAGCCCCATAACCAGGATCCTCCATATTGAACCAGGATGCCAGGATCAGTTCCTTTTGACCAGTCATAGTATCCACATGAACACCTGCCTTTCTCTCTCCCTGACACAGGCAGGAGGAGATTCCCCACCTCCATAAGGCTTCCCACACAGTCACAAGCCCTCCGGCCTAGCAAGCCCACACACCCCACACACCCTTGGTTATCTCTAGAATGAACAGACACTCTGCCTGTGGCCAGGTGGGTTGCTTTCCTCTTTGACCCTTTGGCTACTCTCTGTAAAATCCCAGTCTGCAACCAGAAGTGTGTTCCAAAAGAGTACTGCGCTTTCTGGGGACTCCAGACAGGCCAGACCTAAGGTTGTGGTGTGCCACTCTATGGCAGTTCATAGCAGTTCAGGGAACAGTTCCCAGTCTGTTTGCACAGCCTGGTTTTAGGCTTGAGGGTCTGGTCTAAGGTCGTGAGGGTGACTGAAGTGTAGGTGTGGTGCAGAGGACATAACACCTTCCACACAGACTGACAACAGGGCATGGGACACAGAGAACACAGTGGACATCTTACCTGGACCCCTGAGCCACAGAAGAAGTTAAAAATGCATTAGACCTTTAGACGTCTCCCACCTCCCTGGCTACTTGGTCCTGTTCGCGCTCCCCCTCCCCCCCATGACTCAGGATGAGATTGAGGGAGCCAGGGGAGAGCCAACAGAGGAAGAAGCAGGCAGGGGATTCCAGAACGAGCCACGAGTTTCAGGGTGTGCCTACAGAATGGGCTGCAAAAAGGGGTTGAACCAGTTGCCAGATGGGAGGGTTCAGAGTGTGAGCAGATTCAGATCAGGGGTCACTGAGGGAGGATGAGAGTCACCATGACAGTGTAGCAGGAGTTCCCCTGGCTTTCTGTCCTCTACCCCTGCCCATGGCCTGAGTGTGTGTCTGTCCAGCATCACCAACAGGAGTAGAGAGGGGAAATGGCAAATGTCCTTTCAAGAAAACCTTCAACATGGCAACAATGTGTCAAGATGGCCCCTGAAGGAAGCAAAAAGACTGTGAGAAATGAGGGGGCACAAAGACTTTATGTTCACCGGTTGGTGACAACCCCCTCTCATTTGCTTTAGTCAAGTGCTTCCTCCCTCCTGGTCTCTTGCTGGGCCCAGCCTGAGAGAGCCCTGGGCCAGGCAGGACAAACACCAGACAAGTTTCCCCTGTCCCTCCCCCAGGGTTCTAGATTCAGCCATGGACCTATCTCTCAGGCTCCACTGTCCTGAGTCCCTCAGTTCTGAGGCACAGCTCCCTGCTCAGGCATCCACTGCCCCAGTAGCAGCCACCCATACTCCATTGCCTGTTTGCCATCCCTGGGGTGCCTTCCATCTTTAAACCAGCACCACTTTGACTGTTTGTCTTGAAATAATTATAGATATGTAAAACTATTTGGTAAGGTCCTACATGCCCTTCTCCCAGCGTCCCTCAAGACCACATGCTACATAACCTCATATAGCAGGGACACCAGGGTTCCAGCCCCGGCCTTGTACTAGTGTCTGCAACTCCATGCTATCACATTCCTGTGGCCACCACAGCAAAGAGGCATGTCTGATTGCCACATGCCTCCAGCCATCCCTGGCAGCTTTAGGATTGTTGCTACCAATTCAAGCAAGAGCTGAATGACATGAACCCTTCCCTCTCCAAACCCCTTCATCCATCCCAGGCTTGTGGGGGCAAATGACGCTCCTCTTCCCTTTAAGGACAGTCATGGTCTGGGGTTTGCTGGAGACAGACCATACCTGCTTCAGCATTAGTTTGGCACAGTTGGCAAGTCTTCAGTGGTTACAAATGAATGTGCTGTGGGCCATTCTGTCCCAGCTGTCATGAGGGCACGTATCTGGAGTGAGCGACTGGGATCCAGCAAACAGGTCGCAAGGTGATAGCTTTTAAGAAACCTGTAAACCATTCCCACCATGGTTACACCATTTTATATTCTCTGAAAGGATTTTTTTTTTGAGATGGTAATGTGCATGTGTGTTTGCAAGGGTGTAGGTGGGAGTACCTAGGTGAGTGCATGCATGCGTGTGCGTGTGTGCATGTATGCGTGTGTGTGTGTGTGCACGTATGTGCGCATGTGTGCGTGTGTGTGCGTGTGTAGGTCAGAGGATGTTAGTTTGTCAGTGTTCTCTTTTGTCACTCACTTTACTGAGTCAGAGCCTCTTACTTGAGCCTGGAGCTCACTGATTGGGCTGGTCTCCCCAGCCAGCTTGCTCCAGGCACCCCCTGTCTCCACATCAAGAGCACGGGGATTGCAGGTAGCCACCATGGCTCCCTGGTTTTTTATGTGAATGCTGGGGCTCCACACTCTGGCACTCACACTTGCATGGCAAGCACTCTACCCACTGACTCAGCTCACAGATGCTCCTGGGAGGATTTTAACAAGAGCCCAAATGAGAAGTAAAACGAAGATGGTCCTTGCTCTTGGGGGTCCTGGATGTGCTGTTGTCGCTCCTTGTGTCTTTGGCTCTAAATCTTCCAGTATCTGTGAATGAAATATGCATTGTGTGCTATGTATTTTGCAATCAAGAAGATGCAATTCTCTAAAAAGTATGTGATGAGAGGATTCTCAGGGAATCAAGCTTTTTAGAAGGTCTGTCAGTCAATCCACATACATCATCCTGCAGGATCCCTTCTCTCCCCAGACCCTTCCATGATAAATTGTCCCCTTCCCTAGTTCCCTGCTGGGTGTAGAACCTCATTCCCTCATTTGCAAGGAGCTGACAATGTTAGCTCTGTTTCTGAGGTAGGATGACATCATCACAAAGGCATTTCTTCAGCATTTGAGGATAGCTGAAGGAACCAGTGTCCCTGAGATGACGTGGACAGCCCTAGCTGGGAATGATGGGAAGCCCTAGGCTGTCCTCAACTCTTGGGAGGCTGGCTTCATATCCCATTGCACAGCTGAGATGACAGCGACTTGGATGGTGGCATGATTTGCTTTGATGCTCACAGTTGGGGCGGGGGTGATGTGGCTGGGACTTGGATGGGGTGTGTGAGCTCAGGTGCAGGACGCTTTATAAAGTTGATGGTTCTGAATGCAGACCAGAAAACATGTTCCTATCTATGTTGGTTCGAATACTAACAGCCCCCATAGACCCATGTGTTTGAATGCTTAGCCTAAAGGGAGTGGCACTGTTAGGAGGTAAGGCCTTGTTGAATTAGGTGTGGCCTTGCTGGAGGAAATATATCACTATGGAGACAGACTTTGAGGTCTCATATATGCTCAAGCTAGGCCTAGTGCAACAATCTCTTCCTGCTGCCAGTGGATCAAGATGTAGAACTCTCAGCTCCTTCTCCAAAACCATGTCTGCCTGCATGCTGCTGTGTTTTCCACCATGACAACAGTGGTCTAAACCTCTGAAATTCTAATCCAGCCCCAATTAAATGCTTTCCTTTATTTTTATTTTATTTTATTATTTTTTTGTTTGTTTTGTTTTGTTTTGTTTTTTTTTTTTGGTTTTTCGAGACAGGGTTTCTCTGAATATCTCTGGCTGTCCTGGACTCGCTTTGTAGACCAGGCTGGCCTCGAACTCACAAAGATCCGCCTGCCTCTGCCTCCCAAGTGCTGGGATTAAAGGCGTGCGCCACCACCGCCCGGCTTGTTTTTGTTTTTTTGAGACAGGGTTTCTCTGTGTATTCTTGACTGTCCTGGACTCACTTTGTAGACCAGACTAGCCTTGAACTCAGAGATCCACCTGCCTCTGCCTCCCTAGTGCTGGGATTAAAGGCCTGTGCCACCACGCCCGGCAAATGTTTTCCTTTATAAGAGTTGCTGTGGAGGGGGCTGGAGAGAAGGCTCAGTGGTTAAGAGCACTGGCTGCTCTTCCAAAGGACCTGGATTCAAATCCCAGCCCCCAATAATGGCTGGAAGAGACAGCACAGGCCTTTAATTCCAGCACTCAGGGGACAGAGGCAGGTGGATCTCTGAGCTCAAGGCCAGCCTGGTCTACAGAGTGAGTTCCAGGATAGCCAGTGCTACACAGATAAACCCTGTGTTGAAAAACTAAAAACAAACAAACAAAAAGATTTGCTGTGGTCATGGTGTCTCTTCACAGCAATAAAATCCTAACTAAGACACTATCTATTCTGAGTGTATACAATAGTGATCAGTAAAGGTTTTCCAAGGAACTCATGACATCTGATTCTGTGTTACTAGTGTCCTAGCCCAAGGTAGGGAAATTCTGTGGATCATGACAAAAAGGGCTAGGGCCAGGTGGGTGACACCTAGGAAGCCAGAGTGGGCAGTAGCCAGTGCTCTGAGCCATGAGGCCCTGACCTCAGAGTTGTTCTGTGCCCCTATGATTTGGGTCATGTCAGGTCATCCCAGGATCTTGGTTTCCCAACCTGCACAGTGGTGGGGTTGATTTCTAGGCACTACACAAGCTGTTCAGAGCTATGAGATCAACAAGAAAACAGGTTTCCTCCAACCTGATGTCCTGATGGCTTGAGACCTTTCCTCCTCCTATCTCTCTGAACAGGTGTGTGCGGTTGGGAGCGTCTGCTCCCTGGATCGCTCAGGCATCTATGCAAGCTCCTCCACAGTACCCACAGCTGACCATTCAGCATCGTCATGGAGACAGCTAGTGTGTACTGTGATCCACTCCCTGGCTGTGAGGGAAAGGGTCTACTGTAGGGAGAACCCAAGAGCCACAGTGGAGCTACAGGCCAAGTTGTTCCTCTCATGGCTCTGTGAGGGGATCACCAGGGGCTTGTTGAAGGTCTGACCCAGATAATAGTTCGGAGTTCTGCCACCACAGTCAACCTCAGCTCAGCTATTGTACAAGCAAGTCCAATGAGACACACTGATGCTTTGTCCTGTCCTCCCTTCCCACCATGTCCTAGCCAGAGAAGCCCCTGCCCGCCCACTGTCTGAAGGTCAAGAGCCCTGGTAGCCAGCGTTGGGTTCCTCCCAATTCTATGGGGTCACATTTGTGCCACCTAGGAAGCTTCCCTCCTCGGCCCCCTGTTGTCACCCCCCCACTCCCACCCACAGCACCCAGAGCAGCAGGGAGTAAGGTCAATGTTCTCTACAACAACTCCCAGATGCCACAATGAGGGGAGCTAGCACATTCTGCACTCACACCCCAGCTTCCCTGCCTTCACCCTTCTCAGGAACAACCACCCGCCTGCCACACAAAGGGCTCAACCTTGACTGTTCTCTGTGGCCCAGACAAGCCACAGGACAGAATTTCTCGAGTTCTGAGAGTCACCATGAGTGGTGACATGCCACTGGAGAGAGGGTTGCAAACATAGACAAGTAGAGACAGAGGTTCTTTGACAGTAGGGCTGTGGTGGTTAGAAAGCAGTACATTTCACACTTGACCTGACTTCTTCAGGGAGCCCAGGGCCATGTGGGTCCAGAGGCAATGCCTGTCCCAACTTAGGGAGTCACTGCCAAGACCAAATCATAGAGGTGAAGAAAAATCTCAAGTAAAGGCAGTGAAGAGGGTGTCACACAAGAGCAAAGGACAACAGAGATCATTGGAGGACCCTCATGGAGCCAGGAAGTAGAACTAGGCACTGGGGAGCCATAGAAGACACAGAGGGAGGGAAGGAGCTGAGCTAAGGTTCCCAGAAAGCTTCAGAGCCTGTCCACGGCATGAGTCAGTCATGGGGACTTCACTCAAGGCTTGTGGGAAGGAGAGGCCTCTGAGGTGAAGTCACCCGCTGCCTGTGCTGTGTCTGCACATAGCTACCGTGAGGGCCTGTGGTGACCCCAGCCCAAGCCCTGCAGGCAGAGGCCCTCTCTGACAGGCAGCCACAGCAGCTGTGTGGCTAGAGCTTCCTGCCCACTGAACAGGAAAATTATAGGCCCAGGCTGACAGGGACCTCACACCCCCCACCACTGTCACTGCCAGCACAGTCTGCTGGGGGGAGCGGTTGCCCCTCTGCTCTGTGAACAGACCCCACCATGCTGGGTCACATAAGGTCAATGGGGCACTGGGTCTGAAACTCCAAGTGCCACCAAGGTGTCCCTGGAGATCACTATGGTAGAGGCACTGCTGTGGCGACCCTGAGCGCCTGTCCTTGCTCTCCACAGAGCATGGTAGGCTTGGTCCTCTGAGCACACATCGGCTCACTCTTCAGTCCCAGCCACCATACAAGTTTGACACCAAGCTGGAGTCCCTTGCCAGCTCTGCTTCTCCTCACCTATCCTAGCCTCACATTCAGCCTCAGAGCCACTGCCAGATGGCATCCAATCACAGCATGCCCCTGTCACACTCTCTTCCAGGAGCAAACATCCAGCTATGCTCCATGCTGAGCGTGGGACTGTCTACCTTACCCCCGTCCCCCGCAATCCCTGGCTGGGCCTTGGAAGAGAATCCTACAGCCACTTGGAACAGCCTAGCCTAGCTCTTGGCTCTTGGGTAGGAGTAGGAGTCCTAGGAGCCAGCTTGGTGCTCCACTGACCCTCCGTGGAGATAGGAGGTTCCACTTCTTTGACCCTCAATTCTCTCTGTTCAGGTTTCATGTGCCTGGCCTGCAGGATGAAGCATGCAGGCCAGAGAAGACAGTGGTTGAGGCCACCCCCCCTATCCCCCAGCCACCAGGAGCTCCTGCTGACATAAACACTCCACAACTCTGTGAACAGAGGCCTCAGTTACAGCAAGCTATGCCCAGTTCGGCCCAGATTCCAGACTGAGCCTGTCTGATCTCTCACTTTAGCTCTTGGCTCCACAGAAGCAGGCCTGGGATGGACTTTGACCATTGTCACTGGGAGTGTGAGAGGCCGTGCTGCTCTTAGGGTGCATGCTGGAAGACAGAAGGAAGAATCTGCAGTTCTCTTGAGACAAGCTGAAAATGGAATGTGAAAGGGTGAGGGAGGAGATGGTGGAGAGCAGACTTAATCCACATTCTGACTTTATAACTGAGCATCTGATAACAACTCAGTTTTAAAGAAGAGAGGCTTGTTTGATTCACAGTGCTGGAGGCTGGAACTTCAAAATGTGGCAGCGGTGTTTGCAGGTGTCTGCCGAGGCCTTGTGCTATGCTGCTATGTGGCACTGGGCATGACGTGGTGTGACAGGAGAATCTGCTGGCTCAGGACTCCCCTCCTCCACTTGGAAGGCCACTAATGCTGTCCAAGGGCCCCCTCCTCATGCAAGCATCTATGCCCAATCTCCTTTCAAAGGTCCACCCCCCTCATCATACTAATATGACATAAGGGATGAAGTTTCCAACATGAGAAGTTTAGAAGGGCAGTCTGGGTGCCACAAAAGGAACAAACAAAGGTAGCAATGTGCTGCCTGTGGGACGCTCAACACATGGACATCTTTCTCTGAGGTATTGGTCCAACTTTTGTAAAACTCTACAATTATCTCAGAATGAAAAGCCTGGAGCACAGTGGCATCACTGGGGAAGGTGCAATGCGGGGAAGGGGCAGAGGGCTTGCATGCAGCCTTTGGATGTGGCAGGGAAGGTGAGGTGGGCTGGAGAGTGGAAAGCCGCACAGTATGGCTAGCACCAGAAGAGGCAGTGGGGTCAAGGCTGGAGCCTCTGCAGATGCACAGAGGGGTCAGGGCTGAGGCACACTAAGGAATCAGAGGACAGAGGTGGGTGTGTGTTCAGAATGGAGAGAGAAGGAGGTTCTTGGGGCTGGCCAAGCGGCTCTCTGGGCTTATGTTTTCTCCCTGAGGGTATCTGCAGTCCTATATTCTTGAAGCACTGTCCACCTTTTGCAAGTATGAAGCAACTGCAGTGTCCATCAACAGGCAGGTTAAGTGACTGTGGTATGTGCACACAGAGAAATACTATTCAGCCCCAAAGGAGGAAATCCTGCTATTGGTAATAACACAGAGGACCAGAGACAACTGAGCATTGAATGGCAAGCTGGGCCCAGGTGGGAGGGAAAGGATGGTGTGATGTCACTCATAGGTCATCTAAGAAAGCTGATGTCACTGCAACAAAGAAGAGAAGGTAGTGACAGGGCCCAGGAATGGGAGGCAGGGAACGAAGCAGTGCCAGTTTAAGGACCCGCAGACAGACAGGAGGTATGGGATCCTGAGACCTTCCACCGGCAGGGAATTGCAGTCAACAGCAACATAGATTTCAAATGACCAACTATGGTTTCAAATATTTCATCAGAAAACAACAGGGAGTGAGACAATGACCATGTTAACATACTGTTCATATGGAGGGCAGCATCGCCTGTATGCTACTGTGAACAGTGGTGATTTGTTGATCAGAAATAGAATTAATATAGTGGTTCACATCAAAACCCTCAACACTGGAGAGGCTGAGGAACAAGGATTGCCAATTTTGAGGCCAGTCTGGGACTCAAATAATGTTGTAAAACAAATATCTTCCCTGCTCAGTTGTTGGCTGCTGACAGATCTGGGAATGGGGAGCAGTGTTCAGTTGTGTACTCCAACAGACAATCCCCATGGTCCACAGAAGGCCTTTGCTAAACTCAGTGGGTCGCCAAACAAGAAGACAGGAATGTGGAAAAGGAACCTGTAGGAGGAGAGAGGTTGACAGGGATGGGAGAAGGATGAGAGAAGATGTGACTAATGCATACAATCAGAATGCATTATATGAATGTGTAAAATTGTCAGAGGACAAATTTAACTAGTAGAAAATTAACAAAATCAACATTGAAAATAATGTTTCTGCTTTGTTGTTGTTGTTGTTTTTTTTTTAACTAAAGGGCATATAGGCCAGGAAGGAAGCAATATAGCCCGACCCCGGAAGTCCCAGAGTGTGGGGGTTTAGAGGTCCAGAGAAGCAGAGATCTTGCCACAGAGTCACTGAAGAGAGGAAGGGAAGTTTGTCAGGCCAGCGGCCATTGGCAGTTGGTAGCTCCTCCTTGGCTTTCCTGTGGCAGGGATTTGGGATGGTAGGAGGAGAGGACCTGATCAGAGTTCTCCAGAGGGGGAGAGAGAAGAGGAGGAAGGAAGAGGATTTGCAAGAACTTCCTGAAAGTCTACACACTAAGTCTGAGCCACCCAAGAAAGGGTGAACATAGGTTCTCTGGGAGCACATGTGGTGGGAGCCCAAAGTGTTGGGGGGCCAGTCCTGGAGCACCCTAGAAGTGAACCTATTAGAACTGCTTTAGAGGGGCAGGGAACAGGTGGCAGGGAGCAGAGAAAGTGTCAATACTACCCAGTGGGAGTTAGCACAAAGGTGCTGGGAAAACTAGACATCTGCATACAATCAAATGAAGTCAGGCTCCTTTCCTTACACCACACACCATTGTTCAAAACTAATGGTGAACCCAAAAGCAAGAGCAAAAGCCAGGAAGCACCTAAAGAAATCAAAGGAAGATGTTGTGATCATGGCATATGGAATGACAAGGCTCAGCCCCCAAGAATCAACAGATAGCTCAAAGCCCTCCTAAGTTCGAGGATTAAACATCTGTGTCACCACACTCACCAATGAATATGAAGAGATGTCCCTTCCAGACAGAGACACAAGTGGCCAAAGGAATACAAGACATGTGGTGTTGTCTGTTCTCTGAAAAACATAAATCAAACCCATGAGAAGACCGCACGTCATAGCTACTAAAATGGCAACAAAAGGGTTTTTTTTTGTTTTGTTGTCTTTTTAAATGGAAAATACCAAGAGTTGTTGAGGGTTTGGGGGTAAATAGAGCCTCATGGTTTTGGGTAGAAAATAGGTGATGTGGAAAAGCCTGGTGTTTCCTTAAATGGTCAAGCATGACATTAGTACATGGCTTAGTCATTCTACTTCTAGGTAATCTCTCAAGAGAATTGAGAACATATGCTCACGTAAGACTTCATACAGGAATGTCCATGGCAGCATTTTCTCATGATAACTGAAAAGTGAGGGGAAAAATCTATCTGTTGGCAGAAGAATATACAAACATATGTGGTCTAGCCATGCAATGGAATATTATTCAGCCATGGAAAGGAATGGAGAAATACTGATTCATGCCCAGTGCTGATGAGCCAGGATTCATGATGCTCAGGAAGAGGAGGCAGACAAAAGACCACAGGTCATATGATGTTATTCATGGGGGAAACTAAGAGCAGCTAATTCACAGAGAGAAGACCAGGGGCTGGGAGAGGGAGGTACCCAGTGGCAGCTTGTAGGTATGAAGTCCTGTCATAAAGAAAGTATTCTGAAGTTAATTTTAATGGTAGTTGTATGTTTCTATAAGATGCCCAAAATGACCAGCCACACACTTTAAAATGGGGAGTTCTATATACAAGTAGGATGATGTGTGCTAAGGGTTAAATGCTTAGCCAGGGATGGAATGAGAGGAGTAGGGTAAAGAATGGGTGGAGAGGATTAACCAAAGCTAAGGAGACATAAGAAATCCTTATGGAAACCCACTACTTTAAAAGTTTATTTTAGGGCTGGAGAGATGGCTCAGAGGTTTAGGGCACCGACTGCTCTTCTAGAGGTTCTGAGTTCAATTCCCAGCAACCACATGGTGGCTCATAACCATCTATAATGAAATTTGGTGCCCTCTTCTGGCCTGTAGGCATACCTGCAGACAGAACACTATATATAAAATAAACAAATAAATAAATCTTTTTTTAAAAAAAGTTCATTTTAAATGTATTTAAAAAGAAAAAATTTTGAATGGAGGTGCCCTGCCCCTAGAAGACACAGATTATTAAATAAAAATCTCAATACCAAGTGTAGGACACCTCCCTATAAGTTGTTAGTCAGGGTGGTCCCAGATGCTTGCAAACAGCACAGGCCATTGCTCTTGACTTCCCACCATAGCTGAATGATGTTGCCATGTGTCATCCCCCCACCTCTTTGTTCCCAGAATTAGCAACTCTGAGATTTCATTATTATTTACAAACACCTAGGCCATATAGCTTTGGCTCATTCCCCAATTAGTTCATAACTTATTTATCCTGTTTAATCTGTTCTGTGTCTGCCGCATGGCTGGTGGCCTCTTCTCAGTTTCATGGGTGGATATCTTCCCCAAATCCTCTCTTCCTGAAGGAATTCCTATCTCCTATTTCCTGCCTCAGCTCATAGGTCATAAGCCTTTTATTGACAGGTAATGAATGTATCCATACAGTACATACAAGATTCTCTCTACAGAATGGTAAGATCCTATTGCTGGAGACACCACACACTTTGAGTGCAGGATATAGAAAAATCAACCTGGAACTGACTAGAAAACTTCCTTCCTTCTGGTTAGCTTTCAGAACGCCACAAGGTACTGTGCAAGCTGATGGGGGAGAAGAGACGTTGATGGTCTACCCTGAGACCACTCCTGCATGCTGTACTACTGACCTATCAGACAAGGTGTGCTCACAAATGCAATAGTGGTATGGCTGTTATGGGAGTTACTAGCTGTTTCTAATTCGCTCTGAAGCCTGTTCCACCAAAGAGAATTCATGCCTGATACTATAAACTTGGTCAAAAGTTCCTGCCTGAGCCGTTCATAGTCCCTGAATTGCACTTTTGAATGCACATATTCTCAAACTGCCTTCTGAATATTTGCATGTATAGCCATAGGTTAGTGTGGCTCTCAAGCTTCGCCACAGAAGCTCCTTTTGGCAGCAGCTCATGTAGAGACTCATGATGATGAACCAGCCTGCCTCCATCTTAAGCTTGAAAACTGTCTTATGGTAAAGACAAACTAGGTTCATTCCTGTTCATGATTAAACCCCAATTTCTCAAGGATTGGTCTATACCCCCTCTATACCTTAACTACAAATGGTTCTACACTGCCTGTTCCAGGAAATGGCAACCATGTCTTCATTTCAAAAAATTGTAAAGACCATCTTGCAACCCTACTTTTGTTTCAAAAGGTTGTTATGACTACTTTGTTATGACCACCTTACAATGTTCTGCTTCTGTAACCCCACCTTTTTTGCCTGAAAAATACTCCATTTGGAACCCCTCTACCCTGAGTTGTAAAAATCTTGTCTTCCTCATGCCCAATGCTGACCTCTTGAACCCTTCCTTTAGCAGGAGGCAGCCCGTGGCACGAATGAAAAAGCTTTCTATAATTAATTTGGCCATGCTGATTTGGGTAAGTGGTCTTTCTCCTCTCTTCTTTGAGATTAGCAATAACTGATGAAATATTACCACATCCATTCTTCATGGGGCTCCTAAGAACAGCTAGCTGCTGCTCCTGCCCTTCTCAGCAACCCCGTGAGAGAGTTCCCAAAGGAAAGGCTGTGGACAATGTCTTATATCATCACCCAAGCAGGGCCCACCCTGTGAGTCACTCACTAACATGGGCTGAGGAACCTTATCACATGCCAGGTGTGGCCAGGGATGATCTTTGAGGTTCCCAAACCCGTATTAGCTATGACTTTATCTGACATGACGTCTGTGCTGCAGCAAAGGTCAGGCATGAAGGTCTGGATGCTCTCTTGCTCTGTTGTTCTGCTATGGGCAAATAGGAGGAACAGTCTAGGGTACCCAGGAGGGAAGAAGACCCTGGTTCAACCTGGCTGCAGCCAGTTCTATGCTGCTCCATGGTGAAGAACTACAGAATATGTGGGAGAAAAAAAAAACAAAGGTTGATGGGGCTGGATGGATCAAACCAGCCACTCGCCATAGGTGGAGAAAGGGCATTGGGAAATCCAGCCCAGAGTCCACTCACACTGGTGGACGTCAAAGGCTGTCAAGTGTCTTCTGCTTCCATCTGTCCTGAGAGTAGGAAGGGCTACCCCTTCCTTGGTGGACCATGCTGGGGTTGCTAGGCCCTTGGAAGTTAGAGGCCTGGGGTTACTTAGACTCCAGAGAAACACCTAAGGTGTCCCTGTGACTGAGTGAGAAGCAATAGGAGCTAAGGCAGCAGGGGGAGCCACTGCCCTATCTTTGCAGAAGATACCCTGGAAGTTTCCAGAACAAAGATGGGGCCTGAAACTGCCTCCCTCTTAGAAGAGAAGCTACAGCTATGTTTGTCCTTTAACTCTAAGCCTCAGTTTCCCTTCTGCACAGGAGACTAAAAGCATTGTATACAGCCATGGTAAGGGTAGGTCAAGTGACCTTGGAGGATAATGTGATCTAGAAGGAAAAAGTTGGACTTGAGACCTCAGACAAAATGGATGTGAGTGGAGCCTGTAACCCAATGTTTTTTTTCCAGCCTCACTCTGAGATTCCCATACCCACCTCTAGGGCAGGAGGGCACAGAGAGACAAATAACCCGTGTGGGACAGCCTCCCATGACCATTAAACACTGTAGAGTGTTGTGCAAACCCTTGTTGGCAACATTTTCCCATCTGCATAAGAAAAGTCTGGAGCGAGGCCTGGTCAGTCCCTTTGTGAAGAGACAGCAACCCCCCCCACCCCAAACACACACACACACACACACACACACACACACACACACACACACACA